>JAJGMV010000180.1:0-33136 GCA_021527685.1 Aphanomyces euteiches | reverse complement strand
ATAAAATTGTCAGAGTCTGCTTCTTTGAAACAGTCTTTTCGCCGTTCACATCGTGCGCAAAGTTGCCGCAACGGGAAAGATATCTATACCAGCAGTACAAGCAGCTGCTGAAACTTCGGCATCTATACTGACCTTCTTGACCGTGCTCCTAGAACCTCCACCCGCCATATGTCACGCTCACATTGGACACAACTGTAGATTACCATCTAAGGTTCGCCTTTCTCCACCTAGATATAGTATGACTACGACATGTCAGTAGTCGCCTGCGGATCATCTAAGTGCATAGTCGCCTTGAGCATTATCTAAGCGCATGGTCATCATTGTCTTCCGTCAAATGCGCCGTGAATAGGGCTGGGTCCCTCGACCGTCTTTGTTATCACTGACAAGTCGTTCGTTTATCTGTGTATTTTGCACAACAAAACTGGGAAACTATGGAGGCCAAATCGAAGTAAAATAAGAAAGAAGTGAATAAGGCGTGCGAAGTAAATGCCGTCTCCTTAGTTTCAAAATAATATGATCTTGATTGGATGATTTTCTTTCCGAACGAGTCGACGGTTCTTTGGTCAGGTAGGACATGATCTATCTCCTGATGAAAAAACAAATATTTGTCACTCACTCAACAGTAGCCAATCAGAATACTTCTTTTACACCCCACCCAGGGGCGTAGCCCTGGCCTCACCCTAGTCTATTACTTTAAAACTCTAAGAAAAAAACCCAGATAGGTGCGAGAGAGTAAAATGGACATACAAACCTCAAGGCAACCAGGGGGGAAATGGACATACTTCATCCAAGTACAACATGACTAATCTCCACATACTTTATCCAAGTACAACAATGAGTAATCTCCACATACTTTATCCAAGTACAACAACGAGTAATCTCCACATACTTTATCCAAGTACAACAAGGAGTAATCTTTCAACCTAAATTAAACCTACAGCCTGTATTAAACCTTAATTCGGATAATTATCTGGAAGGTTTAATACCGTCCATGGATATTCCGATCCGATAGATATTTCCTTGGACAAAGTGAACACTGTCATGTCACCGAGACCAAGGAAAGAATCGGACATTTCTCTAGGCTTAATATTGGTTCCATGAAAGGGCATCATATAATGCACACTCAATAAGGCATCGTGTTCGAACACATATTTCAACCGTACAAGACAAGTTTGTTCATGGACCCATGATCCACGACGTGGCAGTGACAAACAAATTTAACAGATAAAATATCGATAATAACAGGTATTCAGTTTAACAGTATGTTGAGTGTCACTTCACTACAACCGTATGGTTCAAAACTATGATAATTTATTTTATACTTACAATAGTTTATGCAGTACACTAAATTTGGCAGTGTTTACTGTATAGTCAGCACTACCCGATGCCAGTTGTCGACAATATTAATAATAAGGGCCCGTCTGGGTGCACATTAAAAAATATTGTGATAATTCGTTATTGAGTATTCTGCATTTTGGGAAAATAATACAAACCATGGATATATTATCACAATAATTTTATTGTTGGACTGTCTGGATTCCCATGAAAATAAAGTGAAATTTGAGAATTTGACCGAGTTATACAATATTGGTCAAAATATACGACTTTGAGTAGTATATTTTTTATTGCGATAATCGACCGATTTTGGAATATTTTTTTGCATAAAATTTATTGAATATGTGGATCCAGACAGCGAATTATACAATATTTAAAATTATACCATAATGGTCAAATTATTGAGATTTATCATGATAATGAGGGGTATCCAGACGGGCCCCAAAACAATTCCACATACAAAAAGAAATATTTTCCTACTATTTAAAATAATACTTTCCAAAACACATTTGAATGGCAGTTGGGTTTTTCTTGGACGATGCAAGGTGAGATGCATGTGCAGAAAAAGCCGC
Source organism: Aphanomyces euteiches (assembly GCA_021527685.1). Classification (NCBI taxonomy): domain Eukaryota; phylum Oomycota; class Saprolegniomycetes; order Saprolegniales; family Verrucalvaceae; genus Aphanomyces; species Aphanomyces euteiches. Next base: position 31,229 of record JAJGMV010000180.1, on the reverse strand, counting down.
CGTATTATCCTTCCAGATAATTATCCGGAAATCCATGGATATTTCCTTGGACAGAACAAAGCGACATGGAATGCAATTAACATTGTCATGTATTAGATGTAGGTTTTCGAATAGCTATCAATAAGCCATTAAAATACATACTATCTGTTGCCGTTTCAGGACATGAAATGATCAAGGTAATATTGAACGTCGTCAGTTTGAACAATCTTGGCCTTCATATCCTATTTCACACGTACCTCCCACACACTTTCCATTCAATGTTTTCTTTCAACAGGAGTTTCAAGTTTCAACAGTGGCTGACTTGCTGACTGTTCTTTCATAAACCTGTCGAACGTGTAGTCCGAGACATCGGCCAAGTAATATAGACTGTCAATTGCAAATATCAAGACAAGTAAATCACTCTTATTGTTTATATTTAGCGGGGATCAACTGGAGTGGTATTCTTTTTCTAAAGATAAGGATTTAGTAGTTCTCCTTCAATGACGCGCAATATGGGGGTTGATACTGTATCTGGATAATATATTCTTTAATGAAGGCACACACACAGTTCGTCATTTGTCAGATACTACAGGTTGAAAGAGTCCAGTATAGTTCCTTTGTGAGATGAAAGATAACTGGGGTTTTTTCGGGCGATGCAAGGTGAATGCATGTCTTAGGACAGGTTCACTCGGGCCGAAAAGGCGCTGAATAAGTGGTCAACAAACTTTGAAGTAAAGTGACGAGCACTTTCGGCAACTTTAAGCCTTACCCCTGCCAGAAGCTTGGGCCCCAAAAGGCAAATTCAGACGAGATATGCGACAGTAACGAATGTGGGCCTCTTTGGCTCAAAGGACAACTGTAACGTATGTTTTATGATGCATCAGTACGCTGTTGAGGCCGTAGACCCACATGGTACAAGATTAGATGGACAACGCGCTTTGTTTTGTTGGAAAGGTCATCGTATTCTCGGGCGGTTTCAAGGAAATGCATCCTGTTATTTTAGGTGCAAACGAGGGCTAATTCTCGAAGCATGCATGAGGAACCGCTACCTTTGGAGAAAGGTCGCAAATTTTCATTTGACGGTAAACATGAGCTTGACCAACAACAAATCAGATAGTGTTCAAGAGTTTGCTGCATTGCTCAAGTCTATTGGTCATGGAACATACCATACATGTACCGAACTCGGTGTCGATATTATTCTACTCACTGATGATTCCAGAACCTGTCTTCTGGCATGGTTAGCTTTACGTTGCCATGTCAAGAGCCCAAGCAAAAGGGAACATTAAGGTTTTGGTCGCAAATGGACAGTACGATGGACTGCCCGGAATGTAAACAAAAAAATATTGTGTATCAAGAAGCATAAGTGAAACTATGGAGGCCAATTCGAAGTAAAATATGAAAGAAGTGAATAAGAATGCCAGGTAAATGCCGTCTCCTTAGTTTCAAAATAATATGATCTCTGATTGGATACTTTATCCAAGTACAACAAAGAGTAATTTGAGACAAGTTTGTTCATGCACCCATGATGCGCTCCTCCAATAGACTCTTTCAACCTTCCAGATAATTATCCGGATATCCATGGAGACATCCAAGAAAATATCCATGGATATCCGGATAATTATCCGACCCGATAGTTCCTTGGACGGAACAAAGTGACATGGAACACAGTGAACACTATCATGTAAACTCGGCGCAAAAATACTAGACAAAGGAAAAAATAGGGCATTCCTCATTGCACAGTAGACTAGACTTAATGGTGGTTCCATGAAACGGCATCATTGAATGCACACTCAATAAGACATCGTGTTCGAACATATTTCAACCGTATCAGCTCTACAGCCTCATAAAGCCAAGTTTTTTCATGCACCCATGACGCTGGACGTGCCAGTTGTTGATAATATTAATAATCAAACAATTCCACGTACAAAAAGAAAATATCTTGCAACTATTTAAAATAAATACATACCAAAGACAATTGAATGACAGTTGGATTTTTTGGACGATGCAAAGTGAAAGGCATGTCTTAGGATAGCTTCGCTCGGGAAGAAAAGACCACTAAATCAGCGGTGAACACACTGTGCGGTAGGGTGACGAGCCCTTTCTTCCACTTTAAGCCATATCGTGGCCAGTGGCTTGGACTCCGAGAGGCCAATACCGAGGCGATATGCGATAGTAATAAATTAGGGCCTTTTTGGCTTGAAATGCCCGACTTATTAATGGAGCTACCAGAAACAACTAAAACGTGTGTTTCATGATGGATAAGTAAGCTGTCGAGGCCGTTGAACACATTGGACAACGTGCTTCATTTTTGTTGCAAACGTCGATATATTCTAGGGCGATTCAAACGCTTCCAGTCATTTTGAAGGGAACACCTGGGCTAATCCCGAAGCATGCTTGAAGAACAGCTACCTTTGGAGAAATGTCGCAAAGTTACAGTCAACATGATGTTGACGAACAACAACTCTGAGAGTGTTCAAGAAATTGCCGCATTGCTCAAGTCTATTGATCATGGAACATACCACACAGGTACCTACTCGGTGCGGATAACATTCGACTAACTGATGATTTCAGAATCCGTCTTCTTGCATTGTTAACTTTACGTCGCCATGTCAAGAGCCCAAGCAAAGGGCAACATTAAGGTTTTGGTCGCAAATGGACAGTACGATAGACTGCCTGGAATCTTCATAAAAAATATTGTGTGTCAAGAATTATAAGGATAGTCAGGACTCCATTAACCAACACAATAGCGAAACGATGGAGGCCAATTCGAAGTAAAATATGATAGAAGTGAATAAGGAGTGCGAAGTAAATGCCGTCTCCTTAGGAGTTTTTCAGAGTAAAATCCCGAATGAGATAAGAATGTGGTGGACTTATTGTTGTACCCCCTACCAAAACTTGAATCCTCTCTCTGATAGGCTATTGGTCGATTATATGGCCAATCAACATGCTTCTTTCCCCAATCTGTGGCGAATGAGGTAAAATACCTGATTCGCAAACTTTGGCCCACCAGTTTTCAAAGATTTGATTGGTCCAACCCCGTCTGAAAGCTTAGGTCCTCAGTTTCAAAATATCTCTGATTGGATAATTTATTTTTCTTTTGGTACGAGTCAACGGTTTTTTGGTTAGGCAGGACATGATCTATCTCCTGACGAAAACAAATCAACAGTAGCCAATCAGAATACTTCTTTTACACCCCACCCAGGGGCGTAGCCCTGGCCTCACCCTAGTCTATTACTTAAAACTCTAAGAAAAAAACCCAGATAGGTGCGAGAGTAAAATGGACATACAAACCTCAAGGCAACCAGGGGGGAAATGGACATACTTCATCCAAGTACAACCATGACTAATCTCCACATACTTTATCCAAGTACAACAACGAGTAATCTCCACATACTTTATCCAAGTACAACAAGGAGTAATCTTTCAACCTATATTAAACCTACAGCCTGTATTAAACCTTAATTCGGATAATTATCTGGAAGGTTTAATACCATCCATGGATATTCCGATCCGATAGATATTTCCTTGGACAAAGTGAACACTGTCATGTCACCGAGACCAAGGAAATAATCGGACATTTCTCTAGGCTTAATGTTGGTTCCATGAAAGGGCATCATATAATGCACACTCAATAAGGCATCGTGTTCGAACACATATTTCAACCGTACAAGACAAGTTTGTTCATGCACCCATGATCCACGACGTGGCAGTTGACAAACAAATTTAACAGATAAAATATCGATAATAACAGGTATTCATTTTAACAGTATATTGAGTGTCACTTCACTACTACCACAAGGTTCACAACTATAATAATTATATATATACTCACAATTAGTTTACACAGTACACTAAATTTGACGGAGTTTACTGTATAGTCAGCACGACCCGATGCACCCATGATGTCAGTTGTCGATAATATTAATAATCAAACAATTCCACATACAAAAAGAAAATATTTTCCTACTATTTAAAATAATACCTGCTAAAGTCAATTGAATGGCAGTTGGGTTTTTCTTGGACGATGCAAGGTGAGATGCATGTCTTAGGATAGCTTCACTCGGGCTGAAAAGGCCGCTGAATAAGCGGTCAACACACTGTGCAGTAGGGTGACGAGCCCTTTCTGCCACTTTAAGCCATACCCTGGCCAGAGGCTTGGACTCCGAAAGGCGAATTCCGACGCAATATGTGATAGTAACGAAGTAGGGCCTGCTGGGCTCGAAATACCGGACTTTCTCATAGAGCAGCCAGGGACAGCTATAACGTGTGTTTTTACTGGATTTTCATATTGACTTTGGACGAGTAAATCCTCTCCCCATAGTTCAACTTTTTACAGTAAGGGGACAATGTGTAACGTTGGTTACCACTATTGTATCTGTGGTGCTACTTTTTTTGACGGAGTACCACTGTTGATAGTGGGACCTACGGCGAGTAGATTGAAACACTTCAGGGGTGTTTCATGATACTTAGCAGGTGTATTACCCAGTATCAAAGTTTCGACTCATTGGATGTACGAGTTCAAAACGCGATTTAAACAAAGTGATGTTTAATACATACCGCGAACTCTGTACGATTTATGAAAGGAATGAGTAGTATTTTTCTGGCAAACCACATACTGTTGAGCTTATGTGGCGGGACACATATCCACAGTATTTTTACGATCCAATCACATTATCATTTTTGTGTTGATGTTTTTGTATGAACATTTGTCTGACGCAGTTTTCTGCGTAGAAAATAACAACTACTTGACCTCTAAGAAAGGCAAAGGCAATAACAATCATGACAATGACAATCAAGGACATGCGATCGATAACTCCGAACCTGGCAAGCAAGCAGAGCGGAATGCGGTGCAAGAGTCTACATCAACTGGAGCTTATGGCATGGCTGTGGACGACGATGCCTTGAATAAGGGCAATATTAACGACGAGGTGGCTATGAGAAAGGCCAAGAAGGCGGAGTACAACAAACGTGCTCGCGAAAAGAAACGGCAAGTTCTGCTGGATGAAGTCGACAAATCCAAAAAGGCGGAGTACAACAATCGTACTCGAGAAAAGAAACGGCAAGCTCTGCTGGATGAAGTCGACAAAGCAAAAATGGCGGAGTACAACAATCGTGCTCGCGGAAAGAAACGGGAAGCTCTCCTGGAAGAGGTTCACAAATCCAAAAAGGCTGAGAACAAAAATCGTACTCACAAAAGAAACGAAGTGATATCGTTGAAGACTTTGACAAAGAGGTGGCTGTCAAAAGGTCCAAGAAGGCGGAATACAACAAACGTGCTCGCGAAAAAAAGCGTAACACTGAGGTTGCGAATCAAGGGCAGGATGCCATCGTTTTGCACCATACGGACATGGATCAGAGCAACGAAGAGGAGTCCAAGGAGGGAGAAGACGGAATCCATTACCACGCTCAAAGTGCCCATCATCTCAAGCTTCTGGCAGCTCAGGAGCAAGAAGATCACGAGCGCAGAGTTGACAATCGAAGGATTTATCATGCGCTACAACCTAACCGTATGAATGAAGGAGGTGAAGAAGAAACCAAGCAAGAAGATATTTCCGATGGAAATGTGGATTGCAACAATGACAATCAATTGCCTTGGCAAATGCTGATCCTCCGCTAAACGTGGATGTGGATTTGATTGCTGTACCTCCTCGCGAGCAAGGATTAAGTGTCCGGAATAAACCCAAGGGTCGCCCGAAGAAGAAGTGTACTCACAACAGTGGGCGCGATGACTTCGATGAATCATTGGTGCCTCTTCATATTATTGAGCAGCGTTCGATTTGCCCCCATTGCGAAGCAAAGATTTGGCCAGGCGAAGAAAAGGACTGTTGCGATAGTGGCGCTCGAGTGCTGCCTGTTGCTACCTGGCCTGACACACCCGAGTTTCGCGAAATACATTGATTTGTTCAAAACCAGAGGGTTTGTCAATAACGCTCGCCGGTACACCGCCCTCTTTGCCTTTACATCTATTGGTACCAAAGAAATTATTCACGGCAACGGTGGGCCGAGATCTTATACAATCCAAGGCGAATTGCATCATTCTATTGGACCACTGTTGCCTGCGGACGAAGAACAAGCCAGTTACGCCCAGATCTACATTACGGATCCTGAAACGCAGGCAAGCATACGACGAAGAATGCTTGGGGGAAATCTTAATCAGTCAACTGTGACAAAAATCCAGCATCTACTACTACAGCACAACGCGTTCACCCAGCTGTACAAGCATGCCAAGGATATTCCAAAGGATGACGACATGAGATTAGTGCTCACTGCTCAGCCTCGAAGCAACAGCCGAACGCATAACCTTCCTACGTGTTCTGAAATCGCTGTCCTTTTTTCAGAAACGTCCAAGTCAGGGCGTCATATCTTACTGCACGGTACTGATGGCCCCGTACTCAGCGAAGTTGTGCCAGACTATCGCGTTGGTAAACATGTGTTTGGATCGACAACCTGGGGAAGACCACTTATTTCGCATTAAGGAATTTCATTCGGCATATGACCCGCTTCAATACCCTTTGCTCTTTCCTACTGGGACTTTGGGGTGGTCTTATGGCAACAAAAGCGGTCTCAATGGTAAAAACGTGAGTTTGAACAATTATGCTCGATACCATTTGTACGAGCGCGGTGCATTCTCTCCATTACATGCCAGCGGACCTCTACTTCAAGTGTTTGCAGTCGACAATTTTGCAAAGGTGGAAAACCGAAGGCTTGGGATTTCGACCAAACCAACAACCTCCGTAGCGACACGTTTCGCGCAGTTCACGACGCTGTTTCGCATGATGTAGACGTCAACAGCAAGGAGGGTGCCGACACGGGTGGGTACGAGACAACGTTACCTTGACGCCATGGCAATCGTTCGCAAGTACGGTCGACCAGACCTTTTTATCACTGTGACATGCAATCCAAAGTGGGTTGAAATCGACAGGGAGCTAGAATTGGCGAAAGAGGACTATGGATTTAAACGATCTGATCGACCTGACTTATTGACGCGCATGTTCCGCCTCAAGCTATTAGCCATTGAAGCCATGCTCACGAGGGAATTTTGGGTCGACAAGGTGCGCATGTTCGTTCTGTCGAATTCCAGTGGTCTGCCTCATGCCCATATATTGGTCATATTCTCTGGGGACGACAAAATCAAGACAACTGCCGATATTGACAGTATTATCAGTGCAGAAATCCCCGACAAGGAAAGAATCCAAGACTGCACAAAATTGTTACAACCTGCATGATTCACAAATGCAGTGACCGATGCCTGGAAAACGGAAGTGCAAGAAAAACTTTCCAAAAGCATACTGCGACGAAACATCAATAGGCAGTGATGGATATCCACTCTACCGTCGTCGCCGCTCTTCGGCAGAGCGGCCCTCTGAGTATACTAACCAATATGTTATTCCGTACTGCCCAACGTGAGAGCCATGTTCGACTGCCACATCAATGTCGAGGCGTGTACAAGTATATCTGCAGTCAAGTACCTGTACAAGTACATCTTCAAGGGCTCAGACCGCTCAAATTTTCAACTTGAGTCCAGTGAACTTGACGAAATCAAGCAATACCAAGATGCCCGCTATGTATGTGCTGTGAGGCCCTCCCACGCATTTTCTCTTTCGACATGTTCAATCGATCTCACGCTGTCGAACCTGGAAATACACTTGGAAGGTGAACAGTTGTATGCATTCCTACCGACCGCCCGATGAGCCCTCAGGAATTGGCAAGAGGAACCGGACTAAACTCACCGCGTATTTTGAACTGTGCCGTGAAAACAGTGATTCACAAGCACGGGGCGCGTGAATGTCTGTACCATGATATCCCGAGCATTTCGTATGAACTCAAATCTCCGCAAGTGGACTTCACGGGGTGGTAAACGTATGATCGGGAGGATGCTGACGGTGTCACCCCGCTCGGGAGATTGTTTTTATATGCGAATGCTCTTATGCTATCGACGAGGTCCGACATCGCACGAAGACTTGCGAACCGTCAACGGCGTGGTTCATCCGAAGTTCAAGTCAGCCGCACTTGCCCTTGGCTTTCTTGAGAATGACGAGGAATGGCTAACCTGCATGCGAGAAGCAACTGAAACAGCAACTCCCTATGAGCTCCGAACACTTTTTGTCAGTATTCTGATTCACTGTGAACCTGCGGATGCACGAGGGCTATGGAACAAATTCGAAGATGAAATGAGGCAAGATTTCCACCGCATGTACCCCGACGACTCTCAAAAATCCGCAGCTTTCGCAATTCAGGCTTTATCAAGATGCCTCGAGTCGAATGGATCAAGCTTGGATCGTTTTCAGGAGCTTCCACAGCTTGCACAATTCGAACAATATTTTGCTCTTGAGGAAACAAACAGGGGCCGTCAATCCAACCGATTAGTGGCTATGGAATCTTCGCACAACCAAGAACAAATCCAAGGCATTTTGGAAGGCAAGTCTACGATGACCGAAGAGCACGGGGTCTTCTACAACGACGTTATGAGCGAGATTACGAAGGAAAGCAATGTTCGAAGAGGCAAAGTATATTTTCTCGAAGGTGAGGGTGGCTCAGGGAAGACGTTCATCTCAAACATTTTACTGGCTCAAGTGCGCTCCATGAACAAAATTGCCTTGGCTGTTGCTTCGTCCGGACTTGCTGCTCTGAATTTGATCGGGGTACAACTGCGCATTCGCGATTTTGTCTCCCAAGATCGTTGCACGAGCTCAGCCGATGCGATGTTCGGAAACAGTCACATCTTGCGGAACTTTTACGTCTCACAGAACTTATCATTTGGACGAGTGTTCGATGATGCACAAGTATGCTGTGGAGGCCGTTGATCACATGCTACAAGATTTGATGGACAACGCGCTTCCTTTTGGGGGAAAAGTCGTCATATTCTCGGGTGATTTCAAGCAAATGCTTCCAGTCATTTTGAAGGGCACACCTGGGCTAATCCTCGAAGCATGCTTGAAGAACAGCTACCTTTGGAGCAATGTCGCAAAGTTTCATCTGACGGTGAACATGAGGTTGACCAACAACAACTCAGAGAGTGTTCGAGAATTTGCTGGATTGCTCAAGTCTATTGGGCTTGGAACATACCTCACATGTACCGAACTCGGTGCCGATTACATTCCACTACCTGATGATTTGGCGATTCCATACAATTCGCCTGATGATTTGGGGTCATTTTTACACAGCGTCTATCAAGACATGAACAACCTGCGCATCAATGAACTTAGATCGTACTTTGGATGTCGAGCTATCCTTGCACCCAAACACAGTGTTGTTGCTGACATCAACACAACACTTCTTGAGCGACTCACTTCGGACGGCGAAATGACATATCTGTCCGCCGATTCTGTTGCTGAGAAACGCGACTCAGACGCCGATGCATGCGAGTTCCCCATCGAGTTTCTGAATTCTATAGACATCAACAACTTCCCCAGCCACAAGTTGCATTTGAAAGTTGGTTGCCCCATTATTCTGCTTCGTAATTTGTGTACTTCGGAAGGCATGTGCAACGGAACACGTTTAATTGTTCTTGAGCTGAAAACACGATGTATCAAGGCTCAAATTATGAACGGCTCCCACAAGAACAAGATCGTTTACATTCCCCGAACTACTACAATTCACGATGGTGAGCAAAACAATTACCCATTTGAGCTACGCAGAAGACAATTTCCTGTTCAAGTTGCCTTTGCAATGACGATTCACAAGGCTCAAGGTCAAACGATTTCTCACGTGGGCGTCTACCTTCCAGAACCCGTCTTCTCGCATGGACAGCTTTACGTCGCCATGTCAAGAGCCCAAGCAAAAGGCAATATTAAATTTTTGGTCGCAAATGGACAGTACGAAGGCCTGCCTGGAATCTACACGAAAAACGTTGTGTATCAAGAAGCATTAGAATAGTCAGGACTCCATAAAACTTCATCCATTACTATCATGTTCGTACAAATATATACACTGTGTTGTTGTGGAATTGCCGAGACTTCCTGGATCAAGTCGAATTGCATCGTACCGATGAATTGGACGATAAATCCTCGAGATTAGCCAACTCGAAATTACGCACCACAGTCTTAGATTCACCGTTACAGTACTACAAGATGAAGAAGTAGGTGGTTGTCAACCAACGAGGACCTCCATCTACTAATCGATGTCACAGATTGTGCAATCTGAACTTGGGCACATTCTGCTTAGATTCAACCTCAGCATTAAAATGGGAGAAGCATATCCAACAGCGGAAAGCTATAAAATTGTCAGAGTCTGCTTCTTGGAAACAGTCTTTTCGCCGTTCACATCGTGCGCAAAGTTGCCGCAACGGGAAAGATATCTATACCAGCAGTACAAGCAGCTGCTGAAACTTCGGCATCTATACTGACCTTCTTGACCGTGCCTAGAACCTCCACCCGCCATATGTCACGCTCACATTGGACACAACTGTAGATTACCATCTAAGGTTCGCCTTTCTCCACCTAGATATAGTATGACTACGACATGTCAGTAGTCGCCTTGCGGATCATCTAAGTGCATAGTCGCCTTGAGCATTATCTAAGCGCATGGTCATCATTGTCTTCCCGTCAAATGCGCCGTGAATAGGGCTGGGTCCCTCGACCGTCTTTGTTATCACTGACAAGTCGTTCGTGTTATCTGTGTATTTTGCACAACAAAACTGGGAAACTATGGAGGCCAAATCGAAGTAAAATAAGAAAGAAGTGAATAAGGCGTGCGAAGTAAATGCCGTCTCCTTAGTTTCAAAATAATATGATCTTTGATTGGATGATTTTCTTTCCGAACGAGTCGACGGTTCTTTGGTCAGGTAGGACATGATCTATCTCCTGATGAAAAACAAATATTTGTCACTCACTCAACAGTAGCCAATCAGAATACTTCTTTTACACCCCACCCAGGGGCGTAGCCCTGGCCTCACCCTAGTCTATTACTTAAAACTCTAAGAAAAAAACCCAGATAGGTGCGAGAGTAAAATGGACATACAAACCTCAAGGCAACCAGGGGGGAAATGGACATACTTCATCCAAGTACAACCATGACTAATCTCCACATACTTTATCCAAGTACAACAATGAGTAATCTCCACATACTTTATCCAAGTACAACAACGAGTAATCTCCACATACTTTATCCAAGTACAACAAGGAGTAATCTTTCAACCTAAATTAAACCTACAGCCTGTATTAAACCTTAATTCGGATAATTATCTGGAAGGTTTAATACCGTCCATGGATATTCCGATCCGATAGATATTTCCTTGGACAAAGTGAACACTGTCATGTCACCGAGACCAAGGAAAGAATCGGACATTTCTCTAGGCTTAATATTGGTTCCATGAAAGGGCATCATATAATGCACACTCAATAAGGCATCGTGTTCGAACACATATTTCAACCGTACAAGACAAGTTTGTTCATGGACCCATGATCCACGACGTGGCAGTTGACAAACAAATTTAACAGATAAAATATCGATAATAACAGGTATTCAGTTTAACAGTATGTTGAGTGTCACTTCACTACAACCGTATGGTTCAAAACTATGATAATTTATTTTTATACTTACAATAGTTTATGCAGTACACTAAATTTGGCAGTGTTTACTGTATAGTCAGCACTACCCGATGCCAGTTGTCGACAATATTAATAATAAGGGCCCGTCTGGGTGCACATTAAAAAATATTGTGATAATTCGTTATTGAGTATCTGCATTTTGGGAAAATAATACAAACCATGGATTATTATCACAATAATTTTATTGTTGGACTGTCTGGATTCCCATGAAAATAAAGTGAAATTTGAGAATTTGACCGAGTTATACAATATTTGTCAAAATATACGACTTTGAGTAGTATATTTTTTATTGCGATAATCGACCGATTTTGGAATATTTTTTTGCAATAAAATTTATTGAATATGTGGATCCAGACAGCGAATTATACAATATTTAAAATTATACCATAATGGTCAAATTATTGAGATTTATCATGATAATGAGGGGTATCCAGACGGGCCCCAAAACAATTCCACATACAAAAAGAAAATATTTTCCTACTATTTAAAATAATACTTTCCAAACACATTTGAATGGCAGTTGGGTTTTTCTTGGACGATGCAAGGTGAGATGCATGTGCAGAAAAAGCCGCCGTATTATCCTTCCAGATAATTATCCGGAAATCCATGGATATTTCCTTGGACAGAACAAAGCGACATGGAATGCAATTAACATTGTCATGTATTAGATGTAGGTTTTCGAATAGCTATCAATAAGCCATTAAAATACATACTATCTGTTGCCGTTTCAGGACATGAAATGATCAAGGTAATATTGAACGTCGTCAGTTTGAACAATCTTGGCCTTCATATCCTATTTCACACGTACCTCCCACACACTTTCCATTCAATGTTTTCTTTCAACAGGAGTTTCAAGTTTCAACAGTGGCTGACTTGCTGACTGTTTCTTTCATAAACCTGTCGAACGTGTAGTCCGAGACATCGGCCAAGTAATATAGACTGTCAATTGCAAATATCAAGACAAGTAAATCACTCTTATTGTTTATATTTAGCGGGGATCAACTGGAGTGGTATTCTTTTTCTAAAGATAAGGATTTAGTAGTTCTCCTTCAATGACGCGCAATATGGGGGTTGATACTGTATCTGGATAATATATTCTTTAATGAAGGCACACACACAGTTCGTCATTTGTCAGATACTACAGGTTGAAAGAGTCCAGTATAGTTCCTTTGTGAGATGAAAGATAACTGGGGTTTTTTCGGGCGATGCAAGGTGAATGCATGTCTTAGGACAGGTTCACTCGGGCCGAAAAGCCGCTGAATAAGTGGTCAACAAACTTTGAAGTAAAGTGACGAGCACTTCGGCAACTTTAAGCCTTACCCCTGCCAGAAGCTTGGGCCCCAAAAGGCAAATTCAGACGAGATATGCGACAGTAACGAATGTGGGCCTCTTTGGCTCAAAGGGACAACTGTAACGTATGTTTTATGATGCATCAGTACGCTGTTGAGGCCGTAGACCACATGGTACAAGATTAGATGGACAACGCGCTTTGTTTTGTTGGAAAGGTCATCGTATTCTCGGGCGGTTTCAAGGAAATGCATCCTGTTATTTTAGGTGCAAACGAGGGCTAATTCTCGAAGCATGCATGAGGAACCGCTACCTTTGGAGAAAGGTCGCAAATTTTCATTTGACGGTAAACATGAGCTTGACCAACAACAAATCAGATAGTGTTCAAGAGTTTGCTGCATTGCTCAAGTCTATTGGTCATGGAACATACCATACATGTACCGAACTCGGTGTCGATATTATTCTACTCACTGATGATTCCAGAACCTGTCTTCTGGCATGGTTAGCTTTACGTTGCCATGTCAAGAGCCCAAGCAAAAGGGAACATTAAGGTTTTGGTCGCAAATGGACAGTACGATGGACTGCCCGGAATGTAAACAAAAAATATTGTGTATCAAGAAGCATAAGTGAAACTATGGAGGCCAATTCGAAGTAAAATATGAAAGAAGTGAATAAGAATGCCAGGTAAATGCCGTCTCCTTAGTTTCAAAATAATATGATCTCTGATTGGATACTTTATCCAAGTACAACAAAGAGTAATTTGAGACAAGTTTGTTCATGCACCCATGATGCGCTCCTCCAATAGACTCTTTCAACCTTCCAGATAATTATCCGGATATCCATGGAGACATCCAAGAAAATATCCATGGATATCCGGATAATTATCCGACCCGATAGTTCCTTGGACGGAACAAAGTGACATGGAACACAGTGAACACTATCATGTAAACTCGGCGCAAAAATACTAGACAAAGGAAAAAATAGGGCATTCCTCATTGCACAGTAGACTAGACTTAATGGTGGTTCCATGAAACGGCATCATTGAATGCACACTCAATAAGACATCGTGTTCGAACATATTTCAACCGTATCAGCTCTACAGCCTCATAAAGCCAAGTTTTTTCATGCACCCATGACGCTGGACGTGCCAGTTGTTGATAATATTAATAATCAAACAATTCCACGTACAAAAAGAAAATATCTTGCAACTATTTAAAATAAATACATACCAAAGACAATTGAATGACAGTTGGATTTTTTGGACGATGCAAAGTGAAAGGCATGTCTTAGGATAGCTTCGCTCGGGAAGAAAAGACCACTAAATCAGCGGTGAACACACTGTGCGGTAGGGTGACGAGCCCTTTCTTCCACTTTAAGCCATATCGTGGCCAGTGGCTTGGACTCCGAGAGGCCAATACCGAGGCGATATGCGATAGTAATAAATTAGGGCCTTTTTGGCTTGAAATGCCCGACTTATTAATGGAGCTACCAGAAACAACTAAAACGTGTGTTTCATGATGGATAAGTAAGCTGTCGAGGCCGTTGAACACATTGGACAACGTGCTTCATTTTGTTGCAAACGTCGATATATTCTAGGGCGATTCAAACGCTTCCAGTCATTTTGAAGGGAACACCTGGGCTAATCCCGAAGCATGCTTGAAGAACAGCTACCTTTGAGAAATGTCGCAAAGTTACAGTCAACATGATGTTGACGAACAACAACTCTGAGAGTGTTCAAGAAATTGCCGCATTGCTCAAGTCTATTGATCATGGAACATACCACACAGGTACCTACTCGGTGCGGATAACATTCGACTAACTGATGATTTCAGAATCCGTCTTCTTGCATTGTTAACTTTACGTCGCCATGTCAAGAGCCCAAGCAAAGGGCAACATTAAGGTTTTTTGGTCGCAAATGGACAGTACGATAGACTGCCTGGAATCTTCAATAAAAAATATTGTGTGTCAAGAATTATAAGGATAGTCAGGACTCCATTAACCACACAATAGCGAAACGATGGAGGCCAATTCGAAGTAAAATATGATAGAAGTGTGAATAAGGAGTGCGAAGTAAATGCCGTCTCCTTAGGAGTTTTTCAGAGTAAAATCCCGAATGAGATAAGAATGTGGTGGACTTATTGTTGTACCCCCTACCAAAACTTGAATCCTCTCTCTGATAGGCTATTGGTCGATTATATGGCCAATCAACATGCTTCTTTCCCCAATCTGTGGCGAATGAGGTAAAATACCTGATTCGCAAACTTTGGCCCACCAGTTTTCAAAGATTTGATTGGTCCAACCCCGTCTGAAAGCTTAGGTCCTCAGTTTCAAAATATCTCTGATTGGATAATTTATTTTTCTTTTGGTACGAGTCAACGGTTTTTTGGTTAGGCAGGACATGATCTATCTCCTGACGAAAACAAATCAACAGTAGCCAATCAGAATACTTCTTTTACACCCCACCCAGGGGCGTAGCCCTGGCCTCACCCTAGTCTATTACTTAAAACTCTAAGAAAAAACCCAGATAGGTGCGAGAGTAAAATGGACATACAAACCTCAAGGCAACCAGGGGGGAAATGGACATACTTCATCCAAGTACAACCATGACTAATCTCCACATACTTTATCCAAGTACAACAACGAGTAATCTCCACATACTTTATCCAAGTACAACAAGGAGTAATCTTTCAACCTATATTAAACCTACAGCCTGTATTAAACCTTAATTCGGATAATTATCTGGAAGGTTTAATACCATCCATGGATATTCCGATCCGATAGATATTTCCTTGGACAAAGTGAACACTGTCATGTCACCGAGACCAAGGAAATAATCGGACATTTCTCTAGGCTTAATGTTGGTTCCATGAAAGGGCATCATATAATGCACACTCAATAAGGCATCGTGTTCGAACACATATTTCAACCGTACAAGACAAGTTTGTTCATGCACCCATGATCCACGACGTGGCAGTTGACAAACAAATTTAACAGATAAAATATCGATAATAACAGGTATTCATTTTAACAGTATATTGAGTGTCACTTCACTACTACCACAAGGTTCACAACTATAATAATTTATATATATACTCACAATTAGTTTACACAGTACACTAAATTTGACGGAGTTTACTGTATAGTCAGCACGACCCGATGCACCCATGATGTCAGTTGTCGATAATATTAATAATCAAACAATTCCACATACAAAAAGAAAATATTTTCCTACTATTTAAAATAATACCTGCTAAAGTCAATTGAATGGCAGTTGGGTTTTTCTTGGACGATGCAAGGTGAGATGCATGTCTTAGGATAGCTTCACTCGGGCTGAAAAGGCCGCTGAATAAGCGGTCAACACACTGTGCAGTAGGGTGACGAGCCCTTTCTGCCACTTTAAGCCATACCCTGGCCAGAGGCTTGGACTCCGAAAGGCGAATTCCGACGCAATATGTGATAGTAACGAAGTAGGGCCTGCTGGGCTCGAAATACCGGACTTTCTCATAGAGCAGCCAGGGACAGCTATAACGTGTGTTTTTACTGGATTTTCATATTGACTTTGGACGAGTAAATCCTCTCCCCATAGTTCAACTTTTTACAGTAAGGGGACAATGTGTAACGTTGGTTACCACTATTGTATCTGGTGGTGCTACTTTTTTGACGGAGTACCACTGTTGATAGTGGGACCTACGGCGAGTAGATTGAAACACTTCAGGGGTGTTTCATGATACTTAGCAGGTGTATTACCCAGTATCAAAGTTTCGACTCATTGGATGTACGAGTTCAAAACGCGATTTAAACAAAGTGATGTTTAATACATACCGCGAACTCTGTACGATTTATGAAAGGAATGAGTAGTATTTTCTGGCAAACCACATACTGTTGAGCTTATGTGGCGGGACACATATCCACAGTATTTTTACGATCCAATCACATTATCATTTTTGTGTTGATGTTTTTGTATGAACATTTGTCTGACGCAGTTTTCTGCGTAGAAAATAACAACTACTTGACCTCTAAGAAAGGCAAAGGCAATAACAATCATGACAATGACAATCAAGGACATGCGATCGATAACTCCGAACCTGGCAAGCAAGCAGAGCGGAATGCGGTGCAAGAGTCTACATCAACTGGAGCTTATGGCATGGCTGTGGACGACGATGCCTTGAATAAGGGCAATATTAACGACGAGGTGGCTATGAGAAAGGCCAAGAAGGCGGAGTACAACAAACGTGCTCGCGAAAAGAAACGGCAAGTTCTGCTGGATGAAGTCGACAAATCCAAAAAGCGGAGTACAACAATCGTACTCGAGAAAAGAAACGGCAAGCTCTGCTGGATGAAGTCGACAAAGCAAAAATGGCGGAGTACAACAATCGTGCTCGCGGAAAGAAACGGGAAGCTCTCCTGGAAGAGGTTCACAAATCCAAAAAGGCTGAGAACAAAAATCGTACTCACAAAAGAAACGAAGTGATATCGTTGAAGACTTTGACAAAGAGGTGGCTGTCAAAAGGTCCAAGAAGGCGGAATACAACAAACGTGCTCGCGAAAAAAAGCGTAACACTGAGGTTGCGAATCAAGGGCAGGATGCCATCGTTTTGCACCATACGGACATGGATCAGAGCAACGAAGAGGAGTCCAAGGAGGGAGAAGACGGAATCCATTACCACGCTCAAAGTGCCCATCATCTCAAGCTTCTGGCAGCTCAGGAGCAAGAAGATCACGAGCGCAGAGTTGACAATCGAAGGATTTATCATGCGCTACAACCTAACCGTATGAATGAAGGAGGTGAAGAAGAAACCAAGCAAGAAGATATTTCCGATGGAAATGTGGATTGCAACAATGACAATCAATTGCTTGCCTTGGCAAATGCTGATCCTCCGCTAAACGTGGATGTGGATTTGATTGCTGTACCTCCTCGCGAGCAAGGATTAAGTGTCCGGAATAAACCCAAGGGTCGCCCGAAGAAGAAGTGTACTCACAACAGTGGGCGCGATGACTTCGATGAATCATTGGTGCCTCTTCATATTATTGAGCAGCGTTCGATTTGCCCCCATTGCGAAGCAAAGATTTGGCCAGGCGAAGAAAAGGACTGTTGCGATAGTGGCGCTCGAGTGCTGCCTGTTGCTACCTGGCCTGACACACCCGAGTTCGCGAATACATTGATTTGTTCAAAACCAGAGGGTTTGTCAATAACGCTCGCCGGTACACCGCCCTCTTTGCCTTTACATCTATTGGTACCAAAGAAATTATTCACGGCAACGGTGGGCCGAGATCTTATACAATCCAAGGCGAATTGCATCATTCTATTGGACCACTGTTGCCTGCGGACGAAGAACAAGCCAGTTACGCCCAGATCTACATTACGGATCCTGAAACGCAGGCAAGCATACGACGAAGAATGCTTGGGGGAAATCTTAATCAGTCAACTGTGACAAAAATCCAGCATCTACTACTACAGCACAACGCGTTCACCCAGCTGTACAAGCATGCCAAGGATATTCCAAAGGATGACGACATGAGATTAGTGCTCACTGCTCAGCCTCGAAGCAACAGCCGAACGCATAACCTTCCTACGTGTTCTGAAATCGCTGTCCTTTTTTCAGAAACGTCCAAGTCAGGGCGTCATATCTTACTGCACGGTACTGATGGCCCCGTACTCAGCGAAGTTGTAAGACTATCGCGTTGGTAACATGTGTGTTTGGATCGACAACCTGGGGAAGACCACTTATTTCGCATTAAGGAATTTCATTCGGCATATGACCCGCTTCAATACCCTTTGCTCTTTCCTACTGGGACTTTGGGGTGGTCTTATGGCAACAAAAGCGGTCTCAATGGTAAAAACGTGAGTTTGAACAATTATGCTCGATACCATTTGTACGAGCGCGGTGCATTCTCTCCATTACATGCCAGCGGACCTCTACTTCAAGTGTTTGCAGTCGACAATTTTGCAAAGGTGGAAAACCGAAGGCTTGGATTTCTTCGTGACCAAACCAACAACCTCCGTAGCGACACGTTTCGCGCAGTTCACGACGCTGTTTCGCATGATGTAGACGTCAACAGCATTGGAAAAAGGATTGTTTTGCCGTCATCTTACACGGGTGGACCACGGTACATGAGACAACGTTACCTTGACGCCATGGCAATCGTTCGCAAGTACGGTCGACCAGACCTTTTTATCACTGTGACATGCAATCCAAAGTGGGTTGAAATCGACAGGGAGCTAGAATTGGCGAAAGAGGACTATGGATTTAAACGACCTCCATCTGATCGACCTGACTTATTGACGCGCATGTTCCGCCTCAAGCTATTAGCCATTGAAGCCATGCTCACGAAGGGAATTTTGGGTCGACAAGGTGCGCATGTTCGTTCTGTCGAATTCCAAAAGCGTGGTCTGCCTCATGCCCATATATTGGTCATATTCTCTGGGGACGACAAAATCAAGACAACTGCCGATATTGACAGTATTATCAGTGCAGAAATCCCCGACAAGGAAAAGAATCCAAGACTGCACAAAATTGTTACAACCTGCATGATTCACAAATGCAGTGACCGATGCCTGGAAAACGGGAAGTGCAAGAAAAACTTTCCAAAAGCATACTGCGACGAAACATCAATAGGCAGTGATGGATATCCACTCTACCGTCGTCGCCGCTCTTCGGCAGAGCGGCCCTCTGAGTATACTAACCAATATGTTATTCCGTACTGCCCAACGTTGAGAGCCATGTTCGACTGCCACATCAATGTCGAGGCGTGTACAAGTATATCTGCAGTCAAGTACCTGTACAAGTACATCTTCAAGGGCTCAGACCGCTCAAATTTTCAACTTGAGTCCAGTGAACTTGACGAAATCAAGCAATACCAAGATGCCCGCTATGTATCGTGCTGTGAGGCCCTCCCACGCATTTTCTCTTTCGACATGTTCAATCGATCTCACGCTGTCGAGAACCTGGAAATACACTTGGAAGGTGAACAAGTTGTATGCATTCCTACCGACCGCCCGATGAGCCCTCAGGAATTGGCAAGGAGGAACCGGACTAAACTCACCGCGTATTTTGAACTGTGCCGTGAAAACAGTGATTCACAAGCACGGGCGCGTGAATGTCTGTACCATGATATCCCCGAGCATTTCGTATGGAACTCAAATCTCCGCAAGTGGACTTCACGTAAAAGGGGTGGTAAACGTATGATCGGGAGGATGCTGACGGTGTCACCCCGCTCGGGAGATTGTTTTTATATGCGAATGCTCTTATGCTATCGACGAGGTCCGACATCGCACGAAGACTTGCGAACCGTCAACGGCGTGGTTTCATCCGAAGTTCAAGTCAGCCGCACTTGCCCTTGGCTTTCTTGAGAATGACGAGGAATGGCTAACCTGCATGCGAGAAGCAACTGAAACAGCAACTCCCTATGAGCTCCGAACACTTTTTGTCAGTATTCTGATTCACTGTGAACCTGCGGATGCACGAGGGCTATGGAACAAATTCGAAGATGAAATGAGGCAAGATTTCCACCGCATGTACCCCGACGACTCTCAAAAATCCGCAGCTTTCGCAATTCAGGCTTTATCAAGATGCCTCGAGTCGAATGGATCAAGCTTGGATCGTTTTCAGGAGCTTCCACAGCTTGCACAATTCGAACAATATTTTGCTCTTGAGGAAACAAACAGGGGCCGTCAATCCAACCGATTAGTGGCTATGGAATCTTCGCACAACCAAGAACAAATCCAAGGCATTTTGGAAGGCAAGTCTACGATGACCGAAGAGCACGGGGTCTTCTACAACGACGTTATGAGCGAGATTACGAAGGAAAGCAATGTTCGAAGAGGCAAAGTATATTTTCTCGAAGGTGAGGGTGGCTCAGGGAAGACGTTCATCTCAAACATTTTACTGGCTCAAGTGCGCTCCATGAACAAAATTGCCTTGGCTGTTGCTTCGTCCGGACTTGCTGCTCTGAATTTGATCGGGGGTACAACTGCGCATTCGCGATTTTGTCTCCCAAGATCGTTGCACGAGCTCAGCCGATGCGATGTTCGGAAACAGTCACATCTTGCGGAACTTTTACGTCTCACAGAACTTATCATTTGGACGAGTGTTCGATGATGCACAAGTATGCTGTGGAGGCCGTTGATCACATGCTACAAGATTTGATGGACAACGCGCTTCCTTTTGGGGGAAAAGTCGTCATATTCTCGGGTGATTTCAAGCAAATGCTTCCAGTCATTTTGAAGGGCACACCTGGGCTAATCCTCGAAGCATGCTTGAAGAACAGCTACCTTTGGAGCAATGTCGCAAAGTTTCATCTGACGGTGAACATGAGGTTGACCAACAACAACTCAGAGAGTGTTCGAGAATTTGCTGGATTGCTCAAGTCTATTGGGCTTGGAACATACCTCACATGTACCGAACTCGGTGCCGATTACATTCCACTACCTGATGATTTGGCGATTCCATACAATTCGCCTGATGATTTGGGGTCATTTTTACACAGCGTCTATCAAGACATGAACAACCTGCGCATCAATGAACTTAGATCGTACTTTGGATGTCGAGCTATCCTTGCACCCAAACACAGTTGTTGCTGACATCAACACAACACTTCTTGAGCGACTCACTTCGGACGGCGAAATGACATATCTGTCCGCCGATTCTGTTGCTGAGAAACGCGACTCAGACGCCGATGCATGCGAGTTCCCCATCGAGTTTCTGAATTCTATAGACATCAAACAACTTCCCCAGCCACAAGTTGCATTTGAAAGTTGGTTGCCCCATTATTCTGCTTCGTAATTTGTGTACTTCGGAAGGCATGTGCAACGGAACACGTTTAATTGTTCTTGAGCTGAAAACACGATGTATCAAGGCTCAAATTATGAACGGCTCCCACAAGAACAAGATCGTTTACATTCCCCGAACTACTACAATTCACGATGGTGAGCAAAACAATTACCCATTTGAGCTACGCAGAAGACAATTTCCTGTTCAAGTTGCCTTTGCAATGACGATTCACAAGGCTCAAGGTCAAACGATTTCTCACGTGGGCGTCTACCTTCCAGAACCCGTCTTCTCGCATGGACAGCTTTACGTCGCCATGTCAAGAGCCCAAGCAAAAGGCAATATTAAATTTTTGGTCGCAAATGGACAGTACGAAGGCCTGCCTGGAATCTACACGAAAAACGTTGTGTATCAAGAAGCATTAGAATAGTCAGGACTCCATAAAACTTCATCCATTACTATCATGTTCGTACAAATATATACACTGTGTTGTTGTGGAATTGCCGAGACTTCCTGGATCAAGTCGAATTGCATCGTACCGATGAATTGGACGATAAATCCTCGAGATTAGCCAACTCGAAATTACGCACCACAGTCTTAGATTCACCGTTACAGTACTACAAGATGAAGAAGTAGGTGGTTGTCAACCAACGAGGACCTCCATCTACTAATCGATGTCACAGATTGTGCAATCTGAACTTGGGCACATTCTGCTTAGATTCAACCTCAGCATTAAAATGGGAGAAGCATATCCAACAGCGGAAAGCTATAAAATTGTCAGAGTCTGCTTCTTGGAAACAGTCTTTTCGCCGTTCACATCGTGCGCAAAGTTGCCGCAACGGGAAAGATATCTATACCAGCAGTACAAGCAGCTGCTGAAACTTCGGCATCTATACTGACCTTCTTGACCGTGCTCCTAGAACCTCCACCCGCCATATGTCACGCTCACATTGGACACAACTGTAGATTACCATCTAAGGTTCGCCTTTCTCCACCTAGATATAGTATGACTACGACATGTCAGTAGTCGCCTTGCGGATCATCTAAGTGCATAGTCGCCTTGAGCATTATCTAAGCGCATGGTCATCATTGTCTTCCCGTCAAATGCGCCGTGAATAGGGCTGGGTCCCTCGACCGTCTTTGTTATCACTGACAAGTCGTTCGTGTTATCTGTGTATTTTGCACAACAAAACTGGGAAACTATGGAGGCCAAATCGAAGTAAAATAAGAAAGAAGTGAATAAGGCGTGCGAAGTAAATGCCGTCTCCTTAGTTTCAAAATAATATGATCTTTGATTGGATGATTTTCTTTCCGAACGAGTCGACGGTTCTTTGGTCAGTAGGACATGATCTATCTCCTGATGAAAAAACAAATATTTGTCACTCACTCAACAGTAGCCAATCAGAATACTTCTTTTACACCCCACCCAGGGGCGTAGCCCTGGCCTCACCCTAGTCTATTACTTAAAACTCTAAGAAAAAAACCCAGATAGGTGCGAGTAAAATGGACATACAAACCTCAAGGCAACCAGGGGGGAAATGGACATACTTCATCCAAGTACAACCATGACTAATCTCCACATACTTTATCCAAGTACAACAATGAGTAATCTCCACATACTTTATCCAAGTACAACAACGAGTAATCTCCACATACTTTATCCAAGTACAACAAGGAGTAATCTTTCAACCTAAATTAAACCTACAGCCTGTATTAAACCTTAATTCGGATAATTATCTGGAAGGTTTAATACCGTCCATGGATATTCCGATCCGATAGATATTTCCTTGGACAAAGTGAACACTGTCATGTCACCGAGACCAAGGAAAGAATCGGACATTTCTCTAGGCTTAATATTGGTTCCATGAAAGGGCATCATATAATGCACACTCAATAAGGCATCGTGTTCGAACACATATTTCAACCGTACAAGACAAGTTTGTTCATGGACCCATGATCCACGACGTGGCAGTTGACAAACAAATTTAACAGATAAAATATCGATAATAACAGGTATTCAGTTTAACAGTATGTTGAGTGTCACTTCACTACAACCGTATGGTTCAAAACTATGATAATTTATTTTTATACTTACAATAGTTTATGCAGTACACTAAATTTGGCAGTTACTGTATAGTCAGCACTACCCGATGCCAGTTGTCGACAATATTAATAATAAGGGCCCGTCTGGGTGCACATTAAAAAATATTGTGATAATTCGTTATTGAGTATTCTGCATTTTGGGAAAATAATACAAACCATGGATTATATTATCACAATAATTTTATTGTTGGACTGTCTGGATTCCCATGAAAATAAAGTGAAATTTGAGAATTTGACCGAGTTATACAATATTGGTCAAAATATACGACTTTGAGTAGTATATTTTTTATTGCGATAATCGACCGATTTTGGAATATTTTTTTGCAATAAAATTTATTGAATATGTGGATCCAGACAGCGAATTATACATATTTAAAATTATACCATAATGGTCAAATTATTGAGATTTATCATGATAATGAGGGGTATCCAGACGGGCCCCAAAACAATTCCACATACAAAAGAAAATATTTTCCTACTATTTAAAATAATACTTTCCAAACACATTTGAATGGCAGTTGGGTTTTTCTTGGACGATGCAAGGTGAGATGCATGTGCAGAAAAAGCCGCCGTATTATCCTTCCAGATAATTATCCGGAAATCCATGGATATTTCCTTGGACAGAACAAAGCGACATGGAATGCAATTAACATTGTCATGTATTAGATGTAGGTTTTCGAATAGCTATCAATAAGCCATTAAAATACATACTATCTGTTGCCGTTTCAGGACATGAAATGATCAAGGTAATATTGAACGTCGTCAGTTTGAACAATCTTGGCCTTCATATCCTATTTCACACGTACCTCCCACACACTTTCCATTCAATGTTTTCTTTCAACAGGAGTTTCAAGTTTCAACAGTGGCTGACTTGCTGACTGTTTCTTTCATAAACCTGTCGAACGTGTAGTCCGAGACATCGGCCAAGTAATATAGACTGTCAATTGCAAATATCAAGACAAGTAAATCACTCTTATTGTTTATATTTAGCGGGGATCAACTGGAGTGGTATTCTTTTTCTAAAGATAAGGATTTAGTAGTTCTCCTTCAATGACGCGCAATATGGGGGTTGATACTGTATCTGGATAATATATTCTTTAATGAAGGCACACACACAGTTCGTCATTTGTCAGATACTACAGGTTGAAAGAGTCCAGTATAGTTCCTTGTGAGATGAAAGATAACTGGGGTTTTTTCGGGCGATGCAAGGTGAATGCATGTCTTAGGACAGGTTCACTCGGGCCGAAAAGGCCGCTGAATAAGTGGTCAACAAACTTTGAAGTAAAGTGACGAGCACTTTCGGCAACTTTAAGCCTTACCCCTGCCAGAAGCTTGGGCCCCAAAAGGCAAATTCAGACGAGATATGCGACAGTAACGAATGTGGGCCTCTTTGGCTCAAAGGGACAACTGTAACGTATGTTTTATGATGCATCAGTACGCTGTTGAGGCCGTAGACCACATGGTACAAGATTAGATGGACAACGCGCTTTGTTTTGTTGGAAAGGTCATCGTATTCTCGGGCGGTTTCAAGGAAATGCATCCTGTTATTTTAGGTGCAAACGAGGGCTAATTCTCGAAGCATGCATGAGGAACCGCTACCTTTGGAGAAAGGTCGCAAATTTTCATTTGACGGTAAACATGAGCTTGACCAACAACAAATCAGATAGTGTTCAAGAGTTTGCTGCATTGCTCAAGTCTATTGGTCATGGAACATACCATACATGTACCGAACTCGGTGTCGATATTATTCTACTCACTGATGATTCCAGAACCTGTCTTCTGGCATGGTTAGCTTTACGTTGCCATGTCAAGAGCCCAAGCAAAAGGGAACATTAAGGTTTTGGTCGCAAATGGACAGTACGATGGACTGCCCGGAATGTAAACAAAAAAATATTGTGTATCAAGAAGCATAAGTGAAACTATGGAGGCCAATTCGAAGTAAAATATGAAAGAAGTGAATAAGAATGCCAGGTAAATGCCGTCTCCTTAGTTTCAAAATAATATGATCTCTGATTGGATACTTTATCCAAGTACAACAAAGAGTAATTTGAGACAAGTTTGTTCATGCACCCATGATGCGCT
Source organism: Aphanomyces euteiches (assembly GCA_021527685.1). Classification (NCBI taxonomy): domain Eukaryota; phylum Oomycota; class Saprolegniomycetes; order Saprolegniales; family Verrucalvaceae; genus Aphanomyces; species Aphanomyces euteiches. The sequence continues at coordinate 5,461 of JAJGMV010000180.1, read as the reverse complement.
CCTCCAATAGACTCTTTCAACCTTCCAGATAATTATCCGGATATCCATGGAGACATCCAAGAAAATATCCATGGATATCCGGATAATTATCCGACCCGATAGTTCCTTGGACGGAACAAAGTGACATGGAACACAGTGAACACTATCATGTAAACTCGGCGCAAAAATACTAGACAAAGGAAAAAATAGGGCATTCCTCATTGCACAGTAGACTAGACTTAATGGTGGTTCCATGAAACGGCATCATTGAATGCACACTCAATAAGACATCGTGTTCGAACATATTTCAACCGTATCAGCTCTACAGCCTCATAAAGCCAAGTTTTTCATGCACCCATGACGCTGGACGTGCCAGTTGTTGATAATATTAATAATCAAACAATTCCACGTACAAAAAGAAAATATCTTGCAACTATTTAAAATAAATACATACCAAAGACAATTGAATGACAGTTGGATTTTTTGGACGATGCAAAGTGAAAGGCATGTCTTAGGATAGCTTCGCTCGGGAAGAAAAGACCACTAAATCAGCGGTGAACACACTGTGCGGTAGGGTGACGAGCCCTTTCTTCCACTTTAAGCCATATCGTGGCCAGTGGCTTGGACTCCGAGAGGCCAATACCGAGGCGATATGCGATAGTAATAAATTAGGGCCTTTTGGCTTGAAATGCCCGACTTATTAATGGAGCTACCAGAAACAACTAAAACGTGTGTTTCATGATGGATAAGTAAGCTGTCGAGGCCGTTGAACACATTGGACAACGTGCTTCATTTTGTTGCAAACGTCGATATATTCTAGGGCGATTCAAACGCTTCCAGTCATTTTGAAGGGAACACCTGGGCTAATCCCGAAGCATGCTTGAAGAACAGCTACCTTGGAGAAATGTCGCAAAGTTACAGTCAACATGATGTTGACGAACAACAACTCTGAGAGTGTTCAAGAAATTGCCGCATTGCTCAAGTCTATTGATCATGGAACATACCACACAGGTACCTACTCGGTGCGGATAACATTCGACTAACTGATGATTTCAGAATCCGTCTTCTTGCATTGTTAACTTTACGTCGCCATGTCAAGAGCCCAAGCAAAGGGCAACATTAAGGTTTTGGTCGCAAATGGACAGTACGATAGACTGCCTGGAATCTTCATAAAAAATATTGTGTGTCAAGAATTATAAGGATAGTCAGGACTCCATTAACCAACACAATAGCGAAACGATGGAGGCCAATTCGAAGTAAAATATGATAGAAGTGAATAAGGAGTGCGAAGTAAATGCCGTCTCCTTAGGAGTTTTTCAGAGTAAAATCCCGAATGAGATAAGAATGTGGTGGACTTATTGTTGTACCCCCTACCAAAACTTGAATCCTCTCTCTGATAGGCTATTGGTCGATTATATGGCCAATCAACATGCTTCTTTCCCCAATCTGTGGCGAATGAGGTAAAATACCTGATTCGCAAACTTTGGCCCACCAGTTTTCAAAGATTTGATTGGTCCAACCCCGTCTGAAAGCTTAGGTCCTCAGTTTCAAAATATCTCTGATTGGATAATTTATTTTCTTTTGGTACGAGTCAACGGTTTTTTGGTTAGGCAGGACATGATCTATCTCCTGACGAAAACAAATCAACAGTAGCCAATCAGAATACTTCTTTTACACCCCACCCAGGGCGTAGCCCTGGCCTCACCCTAGTCTATTACTTAAAACTCTAAGAAAAAAACCCAGATAGGTGCGAGAGTAAAATGGACATACAAACCTCAAGGCAACCAGGGGGGAAATGGACATACTTCATCCAAGTACAACCATGACTAATCTCCACATACTTTATCCAAGTACAACAACGAGTAATCTCCACATACTTTATCCAAGTACAACAAGGAGTAATCTTTCAACCTATATTAAACCTACAGCCTGTATTAAACCTTAATTCGGATAATTATCTGGAAGGTTTAATACCATCCATGGATATTCCGATCCGATAGATATTTCCTTGGACAAAGTGAACACTGTCATGTCACCGAGACCAAGGAAATAATCGGACATTTCTCTAGGCTTAATGTTGGTTCCATGAAAGGGCATCATATAATGCACACTCAATAGGCATCGTGTTCGAACACATATTTCAACCGTACAAGACAAGTTTGTTCATGCACCCATGATCCACGACGTGGCAGTTGACAAACAAATTTAACAGATAAAATATCGATAATAACAGGTATTCATTTTAACAGTATATTGAGTGTCACTTCACTACTACCACAAGGTTCACAACTATAATAATTTATATATATACTCACAATTAGTTTACACAGTACACTAAATTTGACGGAGTTTACTGTATAGTCAGCACGACCCGATGCACCCATGATGTCAGTTGTCGATAATATTAATAATCAAACAATTCCACATACAAAAAAAAATATTTTCCTACTATTTAAAATAATACCTGCTAAAGTCAATTGAATGGCAGTTGGGTTTTTCTTGGACGATGCAAGGTGAGATGCATGTCTTAGGATAGCTTCACTCGGGCTGAAAAGGCCGCTGAATAAGCGGTCAACACACTGTGCAGTAGGGTGACGAGCCCTTTCTGCCACTTTAAGCCATACCCTGGCCAGAGGCTTGGACTCCGAAAGGCGAATTCCGACGCAATATGTGATAGTAACGAAGTAGGGCCTGCTGGGCTCGAAATACCGGACTTTCTCATAGAGCAGCCAGGGACAGCTATAACGTGTGTTTTTACTGGATTTTCATATTGACTTTGGACGAGTAAATCCTCTCCCCATAGTTCAACTTTTTACAGTAAGGGGACAATGTGTAACGTTGGTTACCACTATTGTATCTGGTGGTGCTACTTTTTTGACGGAGTACCACTGTTGATAGTGGGACCTACGGCGAGTAGATTGAAACACTTCAGGGGTGTTTCATGATACTTAGCAGGTGTATTACCCAGTATCAAAGTTTCGACTCATTGGATGTACGAGTTCAAAACGCGATTTAACAAAGTGATGTTTAATACATACCGCGAACTCTGTACGATTTATGAAAGGAATGAGTAGTATTTTTCTGGCAAACCACATACTGTTGAGCTTATGTGGCGGGACACATATCCACAGTATTTTTACGATCCAATCACATTATCATTTTTGTGTTGATGTTTTTGTATGAACATTTGTCTGACGCAGTTTTCTGCGTAGAAAATAACAACTACTTGACCTCTAAGAAAGGCAAAGGCAATAACAATCATGACAATGACAATCAAGGACATGCGATCGATAACTCCGAACCTGGCAAGCAAGCAGAGCGGAATGCGGTGCAAGAGTCTACATCAACTGGAGCTTATGGCATGGCTGTGGACGACGATGCCTTGAATAAGGGCAATATTAACGACGAGGTGGCTATGAGAAAGGCCAAGAAGGCGGAGTACAACAAACGTGCTCGCGAAAAGAAACGGCAAGTTCTGCTGGATGAAGTCGACAAATCCAAAAAGGCGGAGTACAACAATCGTACTCGAGAAAAGAAACGGCAAGCTCTGCTGGATGAAGTCGACAAAGCAAAAATGGCGGAGTACAACAATCGTGCTCGCGGAAAGAAACGGGAAGCTCTCCTGGAAGAGGTTCACAAATCCAAAAAGGCTGAGAACAAAAATCGTACTCACAAAAAGAAACGAAGTGATATCGTTGAAGACTTTGACAAAGAGGGGCTGTCAAAAGGTCCAAGAAGGCGGAATACAACAAACGTGCTCGCGAAAAAAAGCGTAACACTGAGGTTGCGAATCAAGGGCAGGATGCCATCGTTTTGCACCATACGGACATGGATCAGAGCAACGAAGAGGAGTCCAAGGAGGGAGAAGACGGAATCCATTACCACGCTCAAAGTGCCCATCATCTCAAGCTTCTGGCAGCTCAGGAGCAAGAAGATCACGAGCGCAGAGTTGACAATCGAAGGATTTATCATGCGCTACAACCTAACCGTATGAATGAAGGAGGTGAAGAAGAAACCAAGCAAGAAGATATTTCCGATGGAAATGTGGATTGCAACAATGACAATCAATTGCTTGCCTTGGCAAATGCTGATCCTCCGCTAAACGTGGATGTGGATTTGATTGCTGTACCTCCTCGCGAGCAAGGATTAAGTGTCCGGAATAAACCCAAGGGTCGCCCGAAGAAGAAGTGTACTCACAACAGTGGGCGCGATGACTTCGATGAATCATTGGTGCCTCTTCATATTATTGAGCAGCGTTCGATTTGCCCCCATTGCGAAGCAAAGATTTGGCCAGGCGAAGAAAAGGACTGTTGCGATAGTGGCGCTCGAGTGCTGCCTGTTGCTACCTGGCCTGACACACCCGAGTTTCGCGAATACATTGATTTGTTCAAAACCAGAGGGTTTGTCAATAACGCTCGCCGGTACACCGCCCTCTTTGCCTTTACATCTATTGGTACCAAAGAAATTATTCACGGCAACGGTGGGCCGAGATCTTATACAATCCAAGGCGAATTGCATCATTCTATTGGACCACTGTTGCCTGCGGACGAAGAACAAGCCAGTTACGCCCAGATCTACATTACGGATCCTGAAACGCAGGCAAGCATACGACGAAGAATGCTTGGGGAAATCTTAATCAGTCAACTGTGACAAAAATCCAGCATCTACTACTACAGCACAACGCGTTCACCCAGCTGTACAAGCATGCCAAGGATATTCCAAAGGATGACGACATGAGATTAGTGCTCACTGCTCAGCCTCGAAGCAACAGCCGAACGCATAACCTTCCTACGTGTTCTGAAATCGCTGTCCTTTTTTCAGAAACGTCCAAGTCAGGGCGTCATATCTTACTGCACGGTACTGATGGCCCCGTACTCAGCGAAGTTGTGCCAGACTATCGCGTTGGTAAACATGTGTGTTTGGATCGACAACCTGGGGAAGACCACTTATTTCGCATTAAGGAATTTCATTCGGCATATGACCCGCTTCAATACCCTTTGCTCTTTCCTACTGGGACTTTGGTGGTCTTATGGCAAACAAAGCGGTCTCAATGGTAAAAACGTGAGTTTGAACAATTATGCTCGATACCATTTGTACGAGCGCGGTGCATTCTCTCCATTACATGCCAGCGGACCTCTACTTCAAGTGTTTGCAGTCGACAATTTTGCAAAGGTGGAAAACCGAAGGCTTGGATTTCTTCGTGACCAAACCAACAACCTCCGTAGCGACACGTTTCGCGCAGTTCACGACGCTGTTTCGCATGATGTAGACGTCAACAGCATTGAAAAAGGATTGTTTTGCCGTCATCTTACACGGGTGGACCACGGTACATGAGACAACGTTACCTTGACGCCATGGCAATCGTTCGCAAGTACGGTCGACCAGACCTTTTATCACTGTGACATGCAATCCAAAGTGGGTTGAAATCGACAGGGAGCTAGAATTGGCGAAAGAGGACTATGGATTTAAACGACCTCCATCT
>JAJGMV010000363.1:0-28900 GCA_021527685.1 Aphanomyces euteiches | reverse complement strand
ATTTCGCCGTCCGTGTCTCTGTCCATGTTGACTCTTGTGTGTCTCTTTTCAGGCTCTCAAGTCGCATCTTATCGTTCCTCAATCGATGAATATCAAGAGGACGCACGAAATGACACAAGTGGACAGAAAGCCATCGACCAATGTGGGACGCAAATAAAACTGCGACCGAGACAGGAAATCTGACGAGTGTAAAACAAAGTAATGAGACGACAGAGAGAGTGTGTATGTCTTTTGTGTTTGCATATGCACGTTTGTTGCATGCAGAGAGATTAATACGAGTGGGTAGAAAAAGAGATGGAGGAGGTGGTATGAAGTTTGGAGTATCGGTCGTAGAAGGAGTATGAAAGTGTGAATGATTGTGTGTTGGTGCGAGGATGTGTCGTGTATGCGAATGGTGTGTATTGCTGCGTTTTTGATGTGTGGTGCGTTGTGTGTGTGTCAGGAAGGTTCTATAGTGTAATGGTTAGCACCCCGGACTTTGAATCCTGTATTCCGGGTTCGAGCGGGACTTTGGTAAATCCCGGTAGAACCTTTTTCCCTTTTTACACTCCAAGCCATTCGGCGTACTTTGAGCGACTCCTATTGTTTTCTCGTCACTCACGATGATCTCTACTCTCATTTGTCTTGAACAACACACTATCCAACCTGTCGTTCACGACACATCCTTGAAACCACACTTTTGACCCGCCATTTCGCGCAAATGACATGCATCCTTACAAGTACGATTTTCAAGAAAGAGTGCAAGGAATCCTTTACTCGCCTTCCTATTTCACAGTCTGCTCGGGTCCATTTTATTCTGTCTACTTGCACAATCAGATGGCCCGAAGGAGTCCATTTTATGTTACGCGTTCGTCGTAACCAAACACATTTCAGAGCACACATTGGATGTATATACTGATCTTATTTCGCCGTCCGTGTCTCTGTCCATGTTGACTCTTGTGTGTCTCTTTTCAGGCTCTACAAGTCGCATCTTATCGTTCCTCCAATCGATGAATATCAAGAGGACGCACGAAATGACACAAGTGGACAGAAAGCCATCGACTACAATGTGGGACGCAAATAAAACTGCGACCGAGACAGGAAATCTGACGAGTGTAAAACAAAGTAATGAGACGACAGAGAGAGTGTGTATGTCTTTTGTGTTTTGCATATGCACGTTTGTTGCATGCAGAGAGATTAATACGAGTGGGTAGAAAAGAGATGGAGGAGGTGGTATGAAGTTTGGAGTATCGGTCGTAGAAGGAGTATGAAAGTGTGAATGATTGTGTTTGGTGCGAGGATGTGTCGTGTATGCGAATGGTGTGTATTGCTGCGTTTTGATGTGTGGTGCGTTGTGTGTGTGTCAGGAAGGTTCTATAGTGTAATGGTTAGCACCCCGGACTTTGAATCCTGTATTCCGGGTTCGAATCCGGTAGAACCTAACTTTTCCCTTTTTACACTCCAAGCCATTCGGCGTACTTTGAGCGACTCCTATTGTTTTCTCGTCACTCACGATGATCTCTACTCTCATTTGTCTTGAACAAACACACTATCCAACCTGTCGTTCACGACACATCCTTGAAACCACACTTTTGACCCGCCATTTCGCGCAAATGACATGCATCCTTACAAGTACGATTTTCAAGAAAGAGTGCAAGGAATCCTTTACTCGCCTTCCTATTTCACAGTCTGCTCGGGTCCATTTTATTCTGTCTACTTGCACAATCAGATGGCCCGAAGGAGTCCATTTTATGTTACGCGTTCGTCGTAACCAAACACATTTCAGAGCACACATTGGATGTATATACTGATCTTATTTCGCCGTCCGTGTCTCTGTCCATGTTGACTCTTGTGTGTCTCTTTTCAGGCTCTACAAGTCGCATCTTATCGTTCCTCCAATCGATGAATATCAAGAGGACGCACGAAATGACACAAGTGGACAGAAAGCCATCGACTACAATGTGGGACGCAAATAAAACTGCGACCGAGACAGGAAATCTGACGAGTGTAAAACAAAGTAATGAGACGACAGAGAGAGTGTGTATGTCTTTTGTGTTTTGCATATGCACGTTTGTTGCATGCAGAGAGATTAATACGAGTGGGTAGAAAGATGGAGGAGGTGGTATGAAGTTTGGAGTATCGGTCGTAGAAGGAGTATGAAAGTGTGAATGATTGTGTGTTGGTGCGAGGATGTGTCGTGTATGCGAATGGTGTGTATTGCTGCGTTTTGATGTGTGGTGCGTTGTGTGTGTGTCAGGAAGGTTCTATAGTGTAATGGTTAGCACCCCGGACTTTGAATCCTGTATTCCGGGTTCGAATTCCGGTAGAACCTAACTTTTTCCCTTTTTACACTCCAAGCCATTCGGCGTACTTTGAGCGACTCCTATTGTTTTCTCGTCACTCACGATGATCTCTACTCTCATTTGTCTTGAACAAACACACTATCCAACCTGTCGTTCACGACACATCCTTGAAACCACACTTTTGACCCGCCATTTCGCGCAAATGACATGCATCCTTACAAGTACGATTTTCAAGAAAGAGTGCAAGGAATCCTTTACTCGCCTTCCTATTTCACAGTCTGCTCGGGTCCATTTTATTCTGTCTACTTGCACAATCAGATGGCCCGAAGGAGTCCATTTTATGTTACGCGTTCGTCGTAACCAAACACATTTCAGAGCACACATTGGATGTATATACTGATCTTATTTCGCCGTCCGTGTCTCTGTCCATGTTGACTCTTGTGTGTCTCTTTTCAGGCTCTACAAGTCGCATCTTATCGTTCCTCCAAATCGATGAATATCAAGAGGACGCACGAAATGACACAAGTGGACAGAAAGCCATCGACTACAATGTGGGACGCAAATAAAACTGCGACCGAGACAGGAAATCTGACGAGTGTAAAACAAAGTAATGAGACGACAGAGAGAGTGTGTATGTCTTTTGTGTTTTGCATATGCACGTTTGTTGCATGCAGAGAGATTAATACGAGTGGGTAGAAAAGAGATGGAGGAGGTGGTATGAAGTTTGGAGTATCGGTCGTAGAAGGAGTATGAAAGTGTGAATGATTGTGTGTTGGTGCGAGGATGTGTCGTGTATGCGAATGGTGTGTATTGCTGCGTTTTGATGTGTGGTGCGTTGTGTGTGTGTCAGGAAGGTTCTATAGTGTAATGGTTAGCACCCCGGACTTTGAATCCTGTATTCCGGGTTCGAATTCCGGTAGAGGACTTTGAATCCTGTATTCCGGGTCGAATCCCGGTAGAACCTAACTTTTTCCCTTTTTACACTCCAAGCCATTCGGCGTACTTTGAGCGACTCCTATTGTTTTCTCGTCACTCACGATGATCTCTACTCTCATTTGTCTTGAACAAACACACTATCCAACCTGTCGTTCACGACACATCCTTGAAACCACACTTTTGACCCGCCATTTCGCGCAAATGACATGCATCCTTACAAGTACGATTTTCAAGAAAGAGTGCAAGGAATCCTTTACTCGCCTTCCTATTTCACAGTCTGCTCGGGTCCATTTTATTCTGTCTACTTGCACAATCAGATGGCCCGAAGGAGTCCATTTTATGTTACGCGTTCGTCGTAACCAAACACATTTCAGAGCACACATTGGATGTATATACTGATCTTATTTCGCCGTCCGTGTCTCTGTCCATGTTGACTCTTGTGTGTCTCTTTTCAGGCTCTACAAGTCGCATCTTATCGTTCCTCCAATCGATGAATATCAAGAGGACGCACGAAATGACACAAGTGGACAGAAAGCCATCGACTACAATGTGGGACGCAAATAAAACTGCGACCGAGACAGGAAATCTGACGAGTGTAAAACAAAGTAATGAGACGACAGAGAGAGTGTGTATGTCTTTTGTGTTTTGCATATGCACGTTTGTTGCATGCAGAGAGATTAATACGAGTGGGTAGAAAAGAGATGGAGGAGGTGGTATGAAGTTTGGAGTATCGGTCGTAGAAGGAGTATGAAAGTGTGAATGATTGTGTGTTGGTGCGAGGATGTGTCGTGTATGCGAATGGTGTGTATTGCTGCGTTTTGATGTGTGGTGCGTTGTGTGTGTGTCAGGAAGGTTCTATAGTGTAATGGTTAGCACCCGGACTTTGAATCCTGTATTCCGGGTTCGAATCCGGTAGAACCTAACTTTTTCCCTTTTTACACTCCAAGCCATTCGGCGTACTTTGAGCGACTCCTATTGTTTTCTCGTCACTCACGATGATCTCTACTCTCATTTGTCTTGAACAAACACACTATCCAACCTGTCGTTCACGACACATCCTTGAAACCACACTTTTGACCCGCCATTTCGCGCAAATGACATGCATCCTTACAAGTACGATTTTCAAGAAAGAGTGCAAGGAATCCTTTACTCGCCTTCCTATTTCACAGTCTGCTCGGGTCCATTTTATTCTGTCTACTTGCACAATCAGATGGCCCGAAGGAGTCCATTTTATGTTACGCGTTCGTCGTAACCAAACACATTTCAGAGCACACATTGGATGTATATACTGATCTTATTTCGCCGTCCGTGTCTCTGTCCATGTTGACTCTTGTGTGTCTCTTTTCAGGCTCTACAAGTCGCATCTTATCGTTCCTCCAATCGATGAATATCAAGAGGACGCACGAAATGACACAAGTGGACAGAAAGCCATCGACTACAATGTGGGACGCAAATAAAACTGCGACCGAGACAGGAAATCTGACGAGTGTAAAACAAAGTAATGAGACGACAGAGAGAGTGTGTATGTCTTTTGTGTTTTGCATATGCACGTTTGTTGCATGCAGAGAGATTAATACGAGTGGGTAGAAAAGAGATGGAGGAGGTGGTATGAAGTTTGGAGTATCGGTCGTAGAAGGAGTATGAAAGTGTGAATGATTGTGTGTTGGTGCGAGGATGTGTCGTGTATGCGAATGGTGTGTATTGCTGCGTTTTGATGTGTGGTGCGTTGTGTGTGTGTCAGGAAGGTTCTATAGTGTAATGGTTAGCACCCCGGACTTTGAATCCTGTATTCCGGGTTCGAATTCCGGTAGAACCTAACTTTTTCCCTTTTTACACTCCAAGCCATTCGGCGTACTTTGAGCGACTCCTATTGTTTTCTCGTCACTCACGATGATCTCTACTCTCATTTGTCTTGAACAAACACACTATCCAACCTGTCGTTCACGACACATCCTTGAAACCACACTTTTGACCCGCCATTTCGCGCAAATGACATGCATCCTTACAAGTACGATTTTCAAGAAAGAGTGCAAGGAATCCTTTACTCGCCTTCCTATTTCACAGTCTGCTCGGGTCCATTTTATTCTGTCTACTTGCACATCAGATGGCCCGAAGGAGTCCATTTTATGTTACGCGTTCGTCGTAACCAAACACATTTCAGAGCACACATTGGATGTATATACTGATCTTATTTCGCCGTCCGTGTCTCTGTCCATGTTGACTCTTGTGTGTCTCTTTTCAGGCTCTACAAGTCGCATCTTATCGTTCCTCCAATCGATGAATATCAAGAGGACGCACGAAATGACACAAGTGGACAGAAAGCCATCGACTACAATGTGGGACGCAAATAAAACTGCGACCGAGACAGGAAATCTGACGAGTGTAAAACAAAGTAATGAGACGACAGAGAGAGTGTGTATGTCTTTTGTGTTTTGCATATGCACGTTTGTTGCATGCAGAGAGATTAATACGAGTGGGTAGAAAAGAGATGGAGGAGGTGGTATGAAGTTTGGAGTATCGGTCGTAGAAGGAGTATGAAAGTGTGAATGATTGTGTGTTGGTGCGAGGATGTGTCGTGTATGCGAATGGTGTGTATTGCTGCGTTTTGATGTGTGGTGCGTTGTGTGTGTGTCAGGAAGGTTCTATAGTGTAATGGTTAGCACCCCGGACTTTGAATCCTGTATTCCGGGTTCGAATCCGGTAGAACCTAACTTTTCCCTTTTTACACACCAATCCCGGTAGAACCTAACTTTTTCCTTTTTACACTCCAAGCCATTCGGCGTACTTTGAGCGACTCCTATTGTTTTCTCGTCACTCACGATGATCTCTACTCTCATTTGTCTTGAACAAACACACTATCCAACCTGTCGTTCACGACACATCCTTGAAACCACACTTTTGACCCGCCATTTCGCGCAAATGACATGCATCCTTACAAGTACGATTTTCAAGAAAGAGTGCAAGGAATCCTTTACTCGCCTTCCTATTTCACAGTCTGCTCGGGTCCATTTTATGTTACGCGTTCGTCGTAACCAAACACATTTCAGAGCACACATTGGATGTATATACTGATCTTATTTCGCCGTCCGTGTCTCTGTCCATGTTGACTCTTGTGTGTCTCTTTTCAGGCTCTACAAGTCGCATCTTATCGTTCCTCCAATCGATGAATATCAAGAGGACGCACGAAATGACACAAGTGGACAGAAAGCCATCGACTACAATGTGGGACGCAAAAAAACTGCGACCGAGACAGGAAATCTGACGAGTGTAAAACAAAGTAATGAGACGACAGAGAGAGTGTGTATGTCTTTTGTGTTTTGCATATGCACGTTTGTTGCATGCAGAGAGATTAATACGAGTGGGTAGAAAAGAGATGGAGGAGGTGGTATGAAGTTTGGAGTATCGGTCGTAGAAGGAGTATGAAAGTGTGAATGATTGTGTGTTGGTGCGAGGATGTGTCGTGTATGCGAATGGTGTGTATTGCTGCGTTTTGATGTGTGGTGCGTTGTGTGTGTGTCAGGAAGGTTCTATAGTGTAATGGTTAGCACCCCGGACTTTGAATCCTGTATTCCGGGTTCGAATTCCGGTAGAACCTAACTTTTTCCCTTTTTACACTCCAAGCCATTCGGCGTACTTTGAGCGACTCCTATTGTTTTCTCGTCACTCACGATGATCTCTACTCTCATTTGTCTTGAACAAACACACTATCCAACCTGTCGTTCACGACACATCCTTGAAACCACACTTTTGACCCGCCATTTCGCGCAAATGACATGCATCCTTACAAGTACGATTTTCAAGAAAGAGTGCAAGGAATCCTTTACTCGCCTTCCTATTTCACAGTCTGCTCGGGTCCATTTTATTCTGTCTACTTGCACAATCAGATGGCCCGAAGGAGTCCATTTTATGTTACGCGTTCGTCGTAACCAAACACATTTCAGAGCACACATTGGATGTATATACTGATCTTATTTCGCCGTCCGTGTCTCTGTCCATGTTGACTCTGTGTGTCTCTTTTCAGGCTCTACAAGTCGCATCTTATCGTTCCTCCAATCGATGAATATCAAGAGGACGCACGAAATGACACAAGTGGACAGAAAGCCATCGACTACAATGTGGGACGCAAATAAAACTGCGACCGAGACAGGAAATCTGACGAGTGTAAAACAAAGTAATGAGACGACAGAGAGAGTGTGTATGTCTTTTGTGTTTTGCATATGCACGTTTGTTGCATGCAGAGAGATTAATACGAGGGTAGAAAAGAGATGGAGGAGGTGGTATGAAGTTTGGAGTATCGGTCGTAGAAGGAGTATGAAAGTGTGAATGATTGTGTGTTGGTGCGAGGATGTGTCGTGTATGCGAATGGTGTGTATTGCTGCGTTTTGATGTGTGGTGCGTTGTGTGTGTGTCAGGAAGGTTCTATAGTGTAATGGTTAGCACCCCGGACTTTGAATCCTGTATTCCGGGTTCGAATTCCGGTAGAACCTAACTTTTTCCCTTTTTACACTCCAAGCCATTCGGCGTACTTTGAGCGACTCCTATTGTTTTCTCGTCACTCACGATGATCTCTACTCTCATTTGTCTTGAACAAACACACTATCCAACCTGTCGTTCACGACACATCCTTGAAACCACACTTTTGACCCGCCATTTCGCGCAAATGACATGCATCCTTACAAGTACGATTTTCAAGAAAGAGTGCAAGGAATCCTTTACTCGCCTTCCTATTTCACAGTCTGCTCGGGTCCATTTTATTCTGTCTACTTGCACAATCAGATGGCCCGAAGGAGTCCATTTTATGTTACGCGTTCGTCGTAACCAAACACATTTCAGAGCACACATTGGATGTATATACTGATCTTATTTCGCCGTCCGTGTCTCTGTCCATGTTGACTCTGTGTGTCTCTTTTCAGGCTCTACAAGTCGCATCTTATCGTTCCTCCAATCGATGAATATCAAGAGGACGCACGAAATGACACAAGGACAGAAAGCCATCGACTACAATGGGACGCAAATAAAACTGCGACCGAGACAGGAAATCTGACGAGTGTAAAACAAAGTAATGAGACGACAGAGAGAGTGTGTATGTCTTTTGTGTTTTGCATATGCACGTTTGTTGCATGCAGAGAGATTAATACGAGTGGGTAGAAAAGAGATGGAGGAGGTGGTATGAAGTTTGGAGTATCGGTCGTAGAAGGAGTATGAAAGTGTGTGAATGATTGTGTGTTGGTGCGAGGATGTGTCGTGTATGCGAATGGTGTGTATTGCTGCGTTTTGATGTGTGGTGCGTTGTGTGTGTGTCAGGAAGGTTCTATAGTGTAATGGTTAGCACCCCGGACTTTGAATCCTGTATTCCGGGTTCGAATCCGGTAGAACCTAACTTTTTCCCTTTTTACACTCCAAGCCATTCGGCGTACTTTGAGCGACTCCTATTGTTTTCTCGTCACTCACGATGATCTCTACTCTCATTTGTCTTGAACAAACACACTATCCAACCTGTCGTTCACGACACATCCTTGAAACCACACTTTTGACCCGCCATTTCGCGCAAATGACATGCATCCTTACAAGTACGATTTTCAAGAAAGAGTGCAAGGAATCCTTTACTCGCCTTCCTATTTCACAGTCTGCTCGGGTCCATTTTATTCTGTCTACTTGCACAATCAGATGGCCCGAAGGAGTCCATTTTATGTTACGCGTTCGTCGTAACCAAACACATTTCAGAGCACACATTGGATGTATATACTGATCTTATTTCGCCGTCCGTGTCTCTGTCCATGTTGACTCTTGTGTGTCTCTTTTCAGGCTCTACAAGTCGCATCTTATCGTTCCTCCAATCGATGAATATCAAGAGGACGCACGAAATGACACAAGTGGACAGAAAGCCATCGACTACAATGTGGGACGCAAATAAAACTGCGACCGAGACAGGAAATCTGACGAGTGTAAAACAAAGTAATGAGACGACAGAGAGAGTGTGTATGTCTTTTTGTTTTGCATATGCACGTTTGTTGCATGCAGAGAGATTAATACGAGTGGGTAGAAAAGAGATGGAGGAGGTGGTATGAAGTTTGGAGTATCGGTCGTAGAAGGAGTATGAAAGTGTGAATGATTGTGTGTTGGTGCGAGGATGTGTCGTGTATGCGAATGGTGTGTATTGCTGCGTTTTGATGTGTGGTGCGTTGTGTGTGTCAGGAAGGTTCTATAGTGTAATGGTTAGCACCCGGACTTTGAATCCTGTATTCCGGGTTCGAATTCCGGTAGAACCTAACTTTTTCCCTTTTTACTTTGAATCCTGTATTCCGGTCGAATCCCGGTAGAACCTAACTTTTTCCCTTTTTACACTCCAAGCCATTCGGCGTACTTTGAGCGACTCCTATTGTTTTCTCGTCACTCACGATGATCTCTACTCTCATTTGTCTTGAACAAACACACTATCCAACCTGTCGTTCACGACACATCCTTGAAACCACACTTTTGACCCGCCATTTCGCGCAAATGACATGCATCCTTACAAGTACGATTTTCAAGAAAGAGTGCAAGGAATCCTTTACTCGCCTTCCTATTTCACAGTCTGCTCGGGTCCATTTTATTCTGTCTACTTGCACAATCAGATGGCCCGAAGGAGTCCATTTTATGTTACGCGTTCGTCGTAACCAAACACATTTCAGAGCACACATTGGATGTATATACTGATCTTTTCGCCGTCCGTCTCTGTCCATGTTGACTCTGTGTCTCTTTTCAGGCTCTACAAGTCGCATCTTATCGTTCCTCCAATCGATGAATATCAAGAGGACGCACGAAATGACACAAGTGGACAGAAAGCCATCGACTACAATGTGGGACGCAAATAAAACTGCGACCGAGACAGGAAATCTGACGAGTGTAAAACAAAGTAATGAGACGACAGAGAGAGTGTGTATGTCTTTTGTGTTTTGCATATGCACGTTTGTTGCATGCAGAGAGATTAATACGAGTGGGTAGAAAAGAGATGGAGGAGGTGGTATGAAGTTTGGAGTATCGGTCGTAGAAGGAGTATGAAAGTGTGAATGATTGTGTGTGTGGATGTGTCGTGTATGCGAATGGTGTGTATTGCTGCGTTTTGATGTGTGGTGCGTTGTGTGTGTGTCAGGAAGGTTCTATAGTGTAATGGTTAGCACCCCGGACTTTGAATCCTGTATTCCGGGTTCGAATTCCGGTAGAACCTAACTTTTTCCTTTTTACACTCCAAGCCATTCGGCGTACTTTGAGCGACTCCTATTGTTTTCTCGTCACTCACGATGATCTCTACTCTCATTTGTCTTGAACAAACACACTATCCAACCTGTCGTTCACGACACATCCTTGAAACCACACTTTTGACCCGCCATTTCGCGCAAATGACATGCATCCTTACAAGTACGATTTTCAAGAAAGAGTGCAAGGAATCCTTTACTCGCCTTCCTATTTCACAGTCTGCTCGGGTCCATTTTATTCTGTCTACTTGCACAATCAGATGGCCCGAAGGAGTCCATTTTATGTTACGCGTTCGTCGTAACCAAACACATTTCAGAGCACACATTGGATGTATATACTGATCTTATTTCGCCGTCCGTGTCTCTGTCCATGTTGACTCTGTGTCTCTTTTCAGGCTCTACAAGTCGCATCTTATCGTTCCTCCAATCGATGAATATCAAGAGGACGCACGAAATGACACAAGTGGACAGAAAGCCATCGACTACAATGTGGGACGCAAATAAAACTGCGACCGAGACAGGAAATCTGACGAGTGTAAAACAAAGTAATGAGACGACAGAGAGAGTGTGTATGTCTTTTGTGTTTTGCATATGCACGTTTGTTGCATGCAGAGAGATTAATACGAGTGGTAGAAAAGAGATGGAGGAGGTGGTATGAAGTTTGGAGTATCGGTCGTAGAAGGAGTATGAAAGTGTGAATGATTGTGTGTTGGTGCGAGGATGTGTCGTGTATGCGAATGGTGTGTATTGCTGCGTTTTGATGTGTGGTGCGTTGTGTGTGTGTCAGGAAGGTTCTATAGTGTAATGGTTAGCACCCCGGACTTTGAATCGGTAGCACCCCGGACTTTGAATCCTGTATTCCGGGTCGAATCCCGGTAGAACCTAACTTTTTCCCTTTTTACACTCCAAGCCATTCGGCGTACTTTGAGCGACTCCTATTGTTTTCTCGTCACTCACGATGATCTCTACTCTCATTTGTCTTGAACAAACACACTATCCAACCTGTCGTTCACGACACATCCTTGAAACCACACTTTTGACCCGCCATTTCGCGCAAATGACATGCATCCTTACAAGTACGATTTTCAAGAAAGAGTGCAAGGAATCCTTTACTCGCCTTCCTATTTCACAGTCTGCTCGGGTCCATTTTATTCTGTCTACTTGCACAATCAGATGGCCCGAAGGAGTCCATTTTATGTTACGCGTTCGTCGTAACCAAACACATTTCAGAGCACACATTGGATGTATATACTGATCTTATTTCGCCGTCCGTGTCTCTGTCCATGTTGACTCTTGTGTGTCTCTTTTCAGGCTCTACAAGTCGCATCTTATCGTTCCTCCAATCGATGAATATCAAGAGGACGCACGAATGACACAAGTGGACAGAAAGCCATCGACTACAATGTGGGACGCAAATAAAACTGCGACCGAGACAGGAAATCTGACGAGTGTAAAACAAAGTAATGAGACGACAGAGAGAGTGTGTATGTCTTTTGTGTTTTGCATATGCACGTTTGTTGCATGCAGAGAGATTAATACGAGTGGGTAGAAAAGAGATGGAGGAGGTGGTATGAAGTTTGGAGTATCGGTCGTAGAAGGAGTATGAAAGTGTGAATGATTGTGTGTTGGTGCGAGGATGTGTCGTGTATGCGAATGGTGTGTATTGCTGCGTTTTGATGTGTGGTGCGTTGTGTGTGTGTCAGGAAGGTTCTATAGTGTAATGGTTAGCACCCCGGACTTTGAATCCTGTATTCCGGGTTCGAATTCCGGTAGTTTTGAATCCTGTATTCCGGGTCGAATCCCGGTAGAACCTAACTTTTTCCCTTTTTACACTCCAAGCCATTCGGCGTACTTTGAGCGACTCCTATTGTTTTCTCGTCACTCACGATGATCTCTACTCTCATTTGTCTTGAACAAACACACTATCCAACCTGTCGTTCACGACACATCCTTGAAACCACACTTTTGACCCGCCATTTCGCGCAAATGACATGCATCCTTACAAGTACGATTTTCAAGAAAGAGTGCAAGGAATCCTTTACTCGCCTTCCTATTTCACAGTCTGCTCGGGTCCATTTTATTCTGTCTACTTGCACAATCAGATGGCCCGAAGGAGTCCATTTTATGTTACGCGTTCGTCGTAACCAAACACATTTCAGAGCACACATTGGATGTATATACTGATCTTATTTCGCCGTCCGTGTCTCTGTCCATGTTGACTCTGTGTGTCTCTTTTCAGGCTCTACAAGTCGCATCTTATCGTTCCTCCAATCGATGAATATCAAGAGGACGCACGAAATGACACAAGTGGACAGAAAGCCATCGACTACAATGTGGGACGCAAATAAAACTGCGACCGAGACAGGAAATCTGACGAGTGTAAAACAAAGTAATGAGACGACAGAGAGAGTGTGTATGTCTTTTGTGTTTTGCATATGCACGTTTGTTGCATGCAGAGAGATTAATACGAGTGGGTAGAAAAGAGATGGAGGAGGTGGTATGAAGTTTGGAGTATCGGTCGTAGAAGGAGTATGAAAGTGTGAATGATTGTGTGTTGGTGCGAGGATGTGTCGTGTATGCGAATGGTGTGTATTGCTGCGTTTTGATGTGTGGTGCGTTGTGTGTGTGTCAGGAAGGTTCTATAGTGTAATGGTTAGCACCCCGGACTTTGAATCCTGTATTCCGGGTTCGAATCCGGTAGAACCTAACTTTTTCCCTTTTTACACCCCGGACTTTGAATCCTGTATTCCGGGTCGAATCCCGGTAGAACCTAACTTTTTCCCTTTTTACACTCCAAGCCATTCGGCGTACTTTGAGCGACTCCTATTGTTTTCTCGTCACTCACGATGATCTCTACTCTCATTTGTCTTGAACAAACACACTATCCAACCTGTCGTTCACGACACATCCTTGAAACCACACTTTTGACCCGCCATTTCGCGCAAATGACATGCATCCTTACAAGTACGATTTTCAAGAAAGAGTGCAAGGAATCCTTTACTCGCCTTCCTATTTCACAGTCTGCTCGGGTCCATTTTATTCTGTCTACTTGCACAATCAGATGGCCCGAAGGAGTCCATTTTATGTTACGCGTTCGTCGTAACCAAACACATTTCAGAGCACACATTGGATGTATATACTGATCTTATTTCGCCGTCCGTGTCTCTGTCCATGTTGACTCTTGTGTGTCTTTTCAGGCTCTACAAGTCGCATCTTATCGTTCCTCCAATCGATGAATATCAAGAGGACGCACGAAATGACACAAGTGGACAGAAAGCCATCGACTACAATGTGGGACGCAAATAAAACTGCGACCGAGACAGGAAATCTGACGAGTGTAAAACAAAGTAATGAGACGACAGAGAGAGTGTGTATGTCTTTTGTGTTTTGCATATGCACGTTGTTGCATGCAGAGAGATTAATACGAGTGGGTAGAAAAGAGATGGAGGAGGTGGTATGAAGTTTGGAGTATCGGTCGTAGAAGGAGTATGAAAGTGTGAATGATTGTGTGTTGGTGCGAGGATGTGTCGTATGCGAATGGTGTGTATTGCTGCGTTTTGATGTGTGGTGCGTTGTGTGTGTGTCAGGAAGGTTCTATAGTGTAATGGTTAGCACCCCGGACTTTGAATCCTGTATTCCGGGTTCGAATTCCGGTAGAACCTAACTTTTTCCCTTTTTACACTCCAAGCCATTCGGCGTACTTTGAGCGACTCCTATTGTTTTCTCGTCACTCACGATGATCTCTACTCTCATTTGTCTTGAACAAACACACTATCCAACCTGTCGTTCACGACACATCCTTGAAACCACACTTTTGACCCGCCATTTCGCGCAAATGACATGCATCCTTACAAGTACGATTTTCAAGAAAGAGTGCAAGGAATCCTTTACTCGCCTTCCTATTTCACAGTCTGCTCGGGTCCATTTTATTCTGTCTACTTGCACAATCAGATGGCCCGAAGGAGTCCATTTTATGTTACGCGTTCGTCGTAACCAAACACATTTCAGAGCACACATTGGATGTATATACTGATCTTATTTCGCCGTCCGTGTCTCTGTCCATGTTGACTCTTGTGTGTCTCTTTTCAGGCTCTACAAGTCGCATCTTATCGTTCCTCCAATCGATGAATATCAAGAGGACGCACGAAATGACACAAGTGGACAGAAAGCCATCGACTACAATGTGGGACGCAAATAAAACTGCGACCGAGACAGGAAATCTGACGAGTGTAAAACAAAGTAATGAGACGACAGAGAGAGTGTGTATGTCTTTTGTGTTTTGCATATGCACGTTTGTTGCATGCAGAGAGATTAATACGAGTGGGTAGAAAAGAGATGGAGGAGGTGGTATGAAGTTTGGAGTATCGGTCGTAGAAGGAGTATGAAAGTGTGAATGATTGTGTGTTGGTGCGAGGATGTGTCGTGTATGCGAATGGTGTGTATTGCTGCGTTTTGATGTGTGGTGCGTGTGTGTGTGTCAGGAAGGTTCTATAGTGTAATGGTTAGCACCCCGGACTTTGAATCCTGTATTCCGGGTTCGAAGTACACCCCGGACTTTGAATCCTGTATTCCGGGAATCCCGGTAGAACCTAACTTTTTCCCTTTTTACACTCCAAGCCATTCGGCGTACTTTGAGCGACTCCTATTGTTTTCTCGTCACTCACGATGATCTCTACTCTCATTTGTCTTGAACAAACACACTATCCAACCTGTCGTTCACGACACATCCTTGAAACCACACTTTTGACCCGCCATTTCGCGCAAATGACATGCATCCTTACAAGTACGATTTTCAAGAAAGAGTGCAAGGAATCCTTTACTCGCCTTCCTATTTCACAGTCTGCTCGGGTCCATTTTATTCTGTCTACTTGCACAATCAGATGGCCCGAAGGAGTCCATTTTATGTTACGCGTTCGTCGTAACCAAACACATTTCAGAGCACACATTGGATGTATATACTGATCTTATTTCGCCGTCCGTGTCTCTGTCCATGTTGACTCTTGTGTGTCTCTTTTCAGGCTCTACAAGTCGCATCTTATCGTTCCTCCAATCGATGAATATCAAGAGGACGCACGAAATGACACAAGTGGACAGAAAGCCATCGACTACAATGTGGGACGCAAATAAAACTGCGACCGAGACAGGAAATCTGACGAGTGTAAAACAAAGTAATGAGACGACAGAGAGAGTGTGTATGTCTTTTGTGTTTTGCATATGCACGTTTGTTGCATGCAGAGAGATTAATACGAGTGGGTAGAAAAGAGATGGAGGAGGTGGTATGAAGTTTGGAGTATCGGTCGTAGAAGGAGTATGAAAGTGTGAATGATTGTGTGTTGGTGCGAGGATGTGTCGTGTATGCGAATGGTGTGTATTGCTGCGTTTTGATGTGTGGTGCGTTGTGTGTGTGTCAGGAAGGTTCTATAGTGTAATGGTTAGCACCCCGGACTTTGAATCCTGTATTCCGGGTTCGATTCCGGTAGAACCTAACCTTTTTACACCCCGGACTTTGAATCCTGTATTCCGGGTCGAATCCCGGTAGAACCTAACTTTTTCCCTTTTTACACTCCAAGCCATTCGGCGTACTTTGAGCGACTCCTATTGTTTTCTCGTCACTCACGATGATCTCTACTCTCATTTGTCTTGAACAAACACACTATCCAACCTGTCGTTCACGACACATCCTTGAAACCACACTTTTGACCCGCCATTTCGCGCAAATGACATGCATCCTTACAAGTACGATTTTCAAGAAAGAGTGCAAGGAATCCTTTACTCGCCTTCCTATTTCACAGTCTGCTCGGGTCCATTTTATTCTGTCTACTTGCACAATCAGATGGCCCGAAGGAGTCCATTTTATGTTACGCGTTCGTCGTAACCAAACACATTTCAGAGCACACATTGGATGTATATACTGATCTTATTTCGCCGTCCGTGTCTCTGTCCATGTTGACTCTTGTGTGTCTCTTTTCAGGCTCTACAAGTCGCATCTTATCGTTCCTCCAATCGATGAATATCAAGAGGACGCACGAAATGACACAAGTGGACAGAAAGCCATCGACTACAATGTGGGACGCAAATAAAACTGCGACCGAGACAGGAAATCTGACGAGTGTAAAACAAAGTAATGAGACGACAGAGAGAGTGTGTATGTCTTTTGTGTTTTGCATATGCACGTTTGTTGCATGCAGAGAGATTAATACGAGTGGGTAGAAAAGAGATGGAGGAGGTGGTATGAAGTTTGGAGTATCGGTCGTAGAAGGAGTATGAAAGTGTGAATGATTGTGTGTTGGTGCGAGGATGTGTCGTGTATGCGAATGGTGTGTATTGCTGCGTTTTGATGTGGTGCGTTGTGTGTGTCAGGAAGGTTCTATAGTGTAATGGTTAGCACCCCGGACTTTGAATCCTGTATTCCGGGTTCGAATTCCGGTAGAACCTAACTTTTTCCCTTTTTACACCCCGGACTTTGAATCCTGTATTCCGGGTCGAATCCCGGTAGAACCTAACTTTTTCCCTTTTTACACTCCAAGCCATTCGGCGTACTTTGAGCGCGCCTATTGTTTCTCGTCACTCACGATGATCTCTCTTTGTCTTGAACAAACACACTATCTGTCGTTCACGACACATCCTTGAAACCACACTTTTGACCCGCCATTTCGCGCAAATGACATGCATCCTTACAAGTACGATTTTCAAGAAAGAGTGCAAGGAATCCTTTACTCGCCTTCCTATTTCACAGTCTGCTCGGGTCCATTTTATTCTGTCTACTTGCACAATCAGATGGCCCGAAGGAGTCCATTTTATGTTACGCGTTCGTCGTAACCAAACACATTTCAGAGCACACATTGGATGTATATACTGATCTTATTTCGCCGTCCGTGTCTCTGTCCATGTTGACTCTTGTGTGTCTCTTTTCAGGCTCTACAAGTCGCATCTTATCGTTCCTCCAATCGATGAATATCAAGAGGACGCACGAAATGACACAAGTGGACAGAAAGCCATCGACTACAATGTGGGACGCAAATAAAACTGCGACCGAGACAGGAAATCTGACGAGTGTAAAACAAAGTAATGAGACGACAGAGAGAGTGTGTATGTCTTTTGTGTTTTGCATATGCACGTTTGTTGCATGCAGAGAGATTAATACGAGTGGGTAGAAAAGAGATGGAGGAGGTGGTATGAAGTTTGGAGTATCGGTCGTAGAAGGAGTATGAAAGTGTGAATGATTGTGTGTTGGTGCGAGGATGTGTCGTGTATGCGAATGGTGTGTATTGCTGCGTTTTGATGTGTGGTGCGTTGTGTGTGTGTCAGGAAGGTTCTATAGTGTAATGTTAGCACCCCGGACTTTGAATCCTGTATTCCGGGTTCGAATTCCGGTAGAACCTAACTTTTTCCCTTTTTACACTCCAAGCCATTCGGCGTACTTTGAGCGACTCCTATTGTTTTCTCGTCACTCACGATGATCTCTACTCTCATTTGTCTTGAACAAACACACTATCCAACCTGTCGTTCACGACACATCCTTGAAACCACACTTTTGACCCGCCATTTCGCGCAAATGACATGCATCCTTACAAGTACGATTTTCAAGAAAGAGTGCAAGGAATCCTTTACTCGCCTTCCTATTTCACAGTCTGCTCGGGTCCATTTTATTCTGTCTACTTGCACAATCAGATGGCCCGAAGGAGTCCATTTTATGTTACGCGTTCGTCGTAACCAAACACATTTCAGAGCACACATTGGATGTATATACTGATCTTATTTCGCCGTCCGTGTCTCTGTCCATGTTGACTCTGTGTGTCTCTTTTCAGGCTCTACAAGTCGCATCTTATCGTTCCTCCAATCGATGAATATCAAGAGGACGCACGAAATGACACAAGTGGACAGAAAGCCATCGACTACAATGTGGGACGCAAATAAAACTGCGACCGAGACAGGAAATCTGACGAGTGTAAAACAAAGTAATGAGACGACAGAGAGAGTGTGTATGTCTTTTGTGTTTTGCATATGCACGTTTGTTGCATGCAGAGAGATTAATACGAGTGGGTAGAAAAGAGATGGAGGAGGTGGTATGAAGTTTGGAGTATCGGTCGTAGAAGGAGTATGAAAGTGTGAATGATTGTGTGTTGGTGCGAGGATGTGTCGTGTATGCGAATGGTGTGTATTGCTGCGTTTTGATGTGTGGTGCGTTGTGTGTGTGTCAGGAAGGTTCTATAGTGTAATGGTTAGCACCCCGGACTTTGAATCCTGTATTCCGGGTTCGAATTCCGGTAGCACCCGGACTTTGAATCCTGTATTCCGGGTCGAATCCCGGTAGAACCTAACTTTTTCCCTTTTTACACTCCAAGCCATTCGGCGTACTTTGAGCGACTCCTATTGTTTTCTCGTCACTCACGATGATCTCTACTCTCATTTGTCTTGAACAAACACACTATCCAACCTGTCGTTCACGACACATCCTTGAAACCACACTTTTGACCCGCCATTTCGCGCAAATGACATGCATCCTTACAAGTACGATTTTCAAGAAAGAGTGCAAGGAATCCTTTACTCGCCTTCCTATTTCACAGTCTGCTCGGGTCCATTTTATTCTGTCTACTTGCACAATCAGATGGCCCGAAGGAGTCCATTTTATGTTACGCGTTCGTCGTAACCAAACACATTTCAGAGCACACATTGGATGTATATACTGATCTTATTTCGCCGTCCGTGTCTCTGTCCATGTTGACTCTTGTGTCTCTTTTCAGGCTCTACAAGTCGCATCTTATCGTTCCTCCAATCGATGAATATCAAGAGGACGCACGAAATGACACAAGTGGACAGAAAGCCATCGACTACAATGTGGGACGCAAATAAAACTGCGACCGAGACAGGAAATCTGACGAGTGTAAAACAAAGTAATGAGACGACAGAGAGAGTGTGTATGTCTTTTGTGTTTTGCATATGCACGTTTGTTGCATGCAGAGAGATTAATACGAGTGGGTAGAAAAGAGATGGAGGAGGTGGTATGAAGTTTGGAGTATCGGTCGTAGAAGGAGTATGAAAGTGTGAATGATTGTGTGTTGGTGCGAGGATGTGTCGTGTATGCGAATGGTGTGTATTGCTGCGTTTTGATGTGTGGTGCGTTGTGTGTGTGTCAGGAAGGTTCTATAGTGTAATGGTTAGCACCCCGGACTTTGAATCCTGTATTCCGGGTTCGAATCCCGGTAGAACCTAACTTTTTCCCTTTTTACACTCCAAGCCATTCGGCGTACTTTGAGCGACTCCTATTGTTTTCTCGTCACTCACGATGATCTCTACTCTCATTTGTCTTGAACAAACACACTATCCAACCTGTCGTTCACGACACATCCTTGAAACCACACTTTTGACCCGCCATTTCGCGCAAATGACATGCATCTTACAAGTACGATTTTCAAGAAAGAGTGCAAGGAATCCTTTACTCGCCTTCCTATTTCACAGTCTGCTCGGGTCCATTTTATTCTGTCTACTTGCACAATCAGATGGCCCGAAGGAGTCCATTTTATGTTACGCGTTCGTCGTAACCAAACACATTTCAGAGCACACATTGGATGTATATACTGATCTTATTTCGCCGTCCGTGTCTCTGTCCATGTTGACTCGTGTGTGTCTCTTTTCAGGCTCTACAAGTCGCATCTTATCGTTCCTCCAATCGATGAATATCAAGAGGACGCACGAAATGACACAAGTGGACAGAAAGCCATCGACTACAATGTGGGACGCAAATAAAACTGCGACCGAGACAGGAAATCTGACGAGTGTAAAACAAAGTAATGAGACGACAGAGAGAGTGTGTATGTCTTTTGTGTTTTGCATATGCACGTTTGTTGCATGCAGAGAGATTAATACGAGTGGGTAGAAAAGAGATGGAGGAGGTGGTATGAAGTTTGGAGTATCGGTCGTAGAAGGAGTATGAAAGTGTGAATGATTGTGTGTTGGTGCGAGGATGTGTCGTGTATGCGAATGGTGTGTATTGCTGCGTTTTGATGTGTGGTGCGTTGTGTGTGTGTCAGGAAGGTTCTATAGTGTAATGGTTAGCACCCCGGACTTTGAATCCTGTATTCCGGTTCGAATTCCGGTAGAACCTAACTTTTTCCCTTTTTACACCCCGGACTTTGAATCCTGTATTCCGGGTCGAATCCCGGTAGAACCTAACTTTTTCCCTTTTTACACTCCAAGCCATTCGGCGTACTTTGAGCGACTCCTATTGTTTTCTCGTCACTCACGATGATCTCTACTCTCATTTGTCTTGAACAAACACACTATCCAACCTGTCGTTCACGACACATCCTTGAAACCACACTTTTGACCCGCCATTTCGCGCAAATGACATGCATCCTTACAAGTACGATTTTCAAGAAAGAGTGCAAGGAATCCTTTACTCGCCTTCCTATTTCACAGTCTGCTCGGGTCCATTTTATTCTGTCTACTTGCACAATCAGATGGCCCGAAGGAGTCCATTTTATGTTACGCGTTCGTCGTAACCAAACACATTTCAGAGCACACATTGGATGTATATACTGATCTTATTTCGCCGTCCGTGTCTCTGTCCATGTTGACTCTTGTGTGTCTCTTTTCAGGCTCTACAAGTCGCATCTTATCGTTCCTCCAATCGATGAATATCAAGAGGACGCACGAAATGACACAAGTGGACAGAAAGCCATCGACTACAATGTGGGACGCAAATAAAACTGCGACCGAGACAGGAAATCTGACGAGTGTAAAACAAAGTAATGAGACGACAGAGAGAGTGTGTATGTCTTTTGTGTTTTGCATATGCACGTTTGTTGCATGCAGAGAGATTAATACGAGTGGGTAGAAAAGAGATGGAGGAGGTGGTATGAAGTTTGGAGTATCGGTCGTAGAAGGAGTATGAAAGTGTGAATGATTGTGTGTTGGTGCGAGGATGTGTCGTGTATGCGAATGGTGTGTATTGCTGCGTTTTGATGTGTGGTGCGTTGTGTGTGTGTCAGGAAGGTTCTATAGTGTAATGGTTAGCACCCGGACTTTGAATCCTGTATTCCGGGTTCGAATTCCGGTAGAACCTAACTTTTTCCCTTTTTACACCCCGGACTTTGAATCCTGTATTCCGGGTCGAATCCCGGTAGAACCTAACTTTTTCCCTTTTTACACTCCAAGCCATTCGGCGTACTTTGAGCGACTCCTATTGTTTTCTCGTCACTCACGATGATCTCTACTCTCATTTGTCTTGAACAAACACACTATCCAACCTGTCGTTCACGACACATCCTTGAAACCACACTTTTGACCCGCCATTTCGCGCAAATGACATGCATCCTTACAAGTACGATTTTCAAGAAAGAGTGCAAGGAATCCTTTACTCGCCTTCCTATTTCACAGTCTGCTCGGGTCCATTTTATTCTGTCTACTTGCACAATCAGATGGCCCGAAGGAGTCCATTTTATGTTACGCGTTCGTCGTAACCAAACACATTTCAGAGCACACATTGGATGTATATACTATCTTATTTCGCCGTCCGTGTCTCTGTCCATGTTGACTCTTGTGTGTCTCTTTTCAGGCTCTACAAGTCGCATCTTATCGTTCCTCCAATCGATGAATATCAAGAGGACGCACGAAATGACACAAGTGGACAGAAAGCCATCGACTACAATGTGGGACGCAAATAAAACTGCGACCGAGACAGGAAATCTGACGAGTGTAAAACAAAGTAATGAGACGACAGAGAGAGTGTGTATGTCTTTGTGTTTTGCATATGCACGTTTGTTGCATGCAGAGAGATTAATACGAGTGGGTAGAAAAGAGATGGAGGAGGTGGTATGAAGTTTGGAGTATCGGTCGTAGAAGGAGTATGAAAGTGTGAATGATTGTGTGTTGGTGCGAGGATGTGTCGTGTATGCGAATGGTGTGTATTGCTGCGTTTTGATGTGTGGTGCGTTGTGTGTGTGTCAGGAAGGTTCTATAGTGTAATGGTTAGCACCCCGGACTTTGAATCCTGTATTCCGGGTTCGAATCCGGTAGAACCTAATTTTGAATCCTGTATTCCGGGTCGAATCCCGGTAGAACCTAACTTTTTCCCTTTTTACACTCCAAGCCATTCGGCGTACTTTGAGCGACTCCTATTGTTTTCTCGTCACTCACGATGATCTCTACTCTCATTTGTCTTGAACAAACACACTATCCAACCTGTCGTTCACGACACATCCTTGAAACCACACTTTTGACCCGCCATTTCGCGCAAATGACATGCATCCTTACAAGTACGATTTTCAAGAAAGAGTGCAAGGAATCCTTTACTCGCCTTCCTATTTCACAGTCTGCTCGGGTCCATTTTATTCTGTCTCTACTTGCACAATCAGATGGCCCGAAGGAGTCCATTTTATGTTACGCGTTCGTCGTAACCAAACACATTTCAGAGCACACATTGGATGTATATACTGATCTTATTTCGCCGTCCGTGTCTCTGTCCATGTTGACTCTTGTGTGTCTCTTTTCAGGCTCTACAAGTCGCATCTTATCGTTCCTCCAATCGATGAATATCAAGAGGACGCACGAAATGACACAAGTGGACAGAAAGCCATCGACTACAATGTGGGACGCAAATAAAACTGCGACCGAGACAGGAAATCTGACGAGTGTAAAACAAAGTAATGAGACGACAGAGAGAGTGTGTATGTCTTTGTGTTTTGCATATGCACGTTTGTTGCATGCAGAGAGATTAATACGAGTGGGTAGAAAAGAGATGGAGGAGGTGGTATGAAGTTTGGAGTATCGGTCGTAGAAGGAGTATGAAAGTGTGAATGATTGTGTGTTGGTGCGAGGATGTGTCGTGTATGCGAATGGTGTGTATTGCTGCGTTTTGATGTGTGGTGCGTTGTGTGTGTGTCAGGAAGGTTCTATAGTGTAATGGTTAGCACCCCGGACTTTGAATCCTGTATTCCGGGTTCGAATTCCGGTAGAACCTAACTTTTTCCCTTTTTACACTCCAAGCCATTCGGCGTACTTTGAGCGACTCCTATTGTTTTCTCGTCACTCACGATGATCTCTACTCTCATTTGTCTTGAACAAACACACTATCCAACCTGTCGTTCACGACACATCCTTGAAACCACACTTTTGACCCGCCATTTCGCGCAAATGACATGCATCCTTACAAGTACGATTTTCAA
Organism: Aphanomyces euteiches; assembly: GCA_021527685.1. Lineage (NCBI taxonomy): Eukaryota > Oomycota > Saprolegniomycetes > Saprolegniales > Verrucalvaceae > Aphanomyces > Aphanomyces euteiches. The sequence goes on along the minus strand of JAJGMV010000363.1, from coordinate 5,281 downwards.
GAAAGAGTGCAAGGAATCCTTTACTCGCCTTCCTATTTCACAGTCTGCTCGGGTCCATTTTATTCTGTCTACTTGCACAATCAGATGGCCCGAAGGAGTCCATTTTATGTTACGCGTTCGTCGTAACCAAACACATTTCAGAGCACACATTGGATGTATATACTGATCTTATTTCGCCGTCCGTGTCTCTGTCCATGTTGACTCTTGTGTGTCTCTTTTCAGGCTCTACAAGTCGCATCTTATCGTTCCTCCAATCGATGAATATCAAGAGGACGCACGAAATGACACAAGTGGACAGAAAGCCATCGACTACAATGTGGGACGCAAATAAAACTGCGACCGAGACAGGAAATCTGACGAGTGTAAAACAAAGTAATGAGACGACAGAGAGAGTGTGTATGTCTTTTGTGTTTTGCATATGCACGTTTGTTGCATGCAGAGAGATTAATACGAGTGGGTAGAAAAGAGATGGAGGAGGTGGTATGAAGTTTGGAGTATCGGTCGTAGAAGGAGTATGAAAGTGTGAATGATTGTGTGTTGGTGCGAGGATGTGTCGTGTATGCGAATGGTGTGTATTGCTGCGTTTTGATGTGTGGTGCGTTGTGTGTGTGTCAGGAAGGTTCTATAGTGTAATGGTTAGCCCCGGACTTTGAATCCTGTATTCCGGGTTCGAATTCCGGTAGTTACACCCGGACTTTGAATCCTGTATTCCGGGTCGAATCCCGGTAGAACCTAACTTTTTCCCTTTTTACACTCCAAGCCATTCGGCGTACTTTGAGCGACTCCTATTGTTTTCTCGTCACTCACGATGATCTCTACTCTCATTTGTCTTGAACAAACACACTATCCAACCTGTCGTTCACGACACATCCTTGAAACCACACTTTTGACCCGCCATTTCGCGCAAATGACATGCATCCTTACAAGTACGATTTTCAAGAAAGAGTGCAAGGAATCCTTTACTCGCCTTCCTATTTCACAGTCTGCTCGGGTCCATTTTATTCTGTCTACTTGCACAATCAGATGGCCCGAAGGAGTCCATTTTATGTTACGCGTTCGTCGTAACCAAACACATTTCAGAGCACATTGGATGTATATACTGATCTTATTTCGCCGTCCGTGTCTCTGTCCATGTTGACTCTTGTGTGTCTCTTTCAGGCTCTACAAGTCGCATCTTATCGTTCCTCCAATCGATGAATATCAAGAGGACGCACGAAATGACACAAGTGGACAGAAAGCCATCGACTACAATGTGGGACGCAAATAAAACTGCGACCGAGACAGGAAATCTGACGAGTGTAAAACAAAGTAATGAGACGACAGAGAGAGTGTGTATGTCTTTTGTGTTTTGCATATGCACGTTTGTTGCATGCAGAGAGATTAATACGAGGGTAGAAAAGAGATGGAGGAGGTGGTATGAAGTTTGGAGTATCGGTCGTAGAAGGAGTATGAAAGTGTGAATGATTGTGTGTTGGTGCGAGGATGTGTCGTGTATGCGAATGGTGTGTATTGCTGCGTTTTGATGTGTGGTGCGTTGTGTGTGTGTCAGGAAGGTTCTATAGTGTAATGGTTAGCACCCGGACTTTGAATCCTGTATTCCGGGTTCGAATCCGGTAGAACCTAACTTTTTCCCTTTTTACACCCGGACTTTGAATCCTGTATTCCGGGTCGAATCCGGTAGAACCTAACTTTTTCCCTTTTTACACTCCAAGCCATTCGGCGTACTTTGAGCGACTCCTATTGTTTTCTCGTCACTCACGATGATCTCTACTCTCATTTGTCTTGAACAAACACACTATCCAACCTGTCGTTCACGACACATCCTTGAAACCACACTTTTGACCCGCCATTTCGCGCAAATGACATGCATCCTTACAAGTACGATTTTCAAGAAAGAGTGCAAGGAATCCTTTACTCGCCTTCCTATTTCACAGTCTGCTCGGGTCCATTTTATTCTGTCTACTTGCACAATCAGATGGCCCGAAGGAGTCCATTTTATGTTACGCGTTCGTCGTAACCAAACACATTTCAGAGCACACATTGGATGTATATACTGATCTTATTTCGCCGTCCGTGTCTCTGTCCATGTTGACTCTTGTGTGTCTCTTTTCAGGCTCTACAAGTCGCATCTTATCGTTCCTCCAATCGATGAATATCAAGAGGACGCACGAAATGACACAAGTGGACAGAAAGCCATCGACTACAATGTGGGACGCAAATAAAACTGCGACCGAGACAGGAAATCTGACGAGTGTAAAACAAAGTAATGAGACGACAGAGAGAGTGTGTATGTCTTTTGTGTTTTGCATATGCACGTTTGTTGCATGCAGAGAGATTAATACGAGTGGGTAGAAAAGAGATGGAGGAGGTGGTATGAAGTTTGGAGTATCGGTCGTAGAAGGAGTATGAAAGTGTGAATGATGTGTGTTGGTGCGAGGATGTGTCGTGTATGCGAATGGTGTGTATTGCTGCGTTTTGATGTGTGGTGCGTTGTGTGTGTGTCAGGAAGGTTCTATAGTGTAATGGTTAGCACCCCGGACTTTGAATCCTGTATTCCGGGTTCGAATTCCGGTAGAACCTAACTTTTTCCCTTTTTCCCTTCGCAAGCCATTCGGCGTACTTTGAGCGACTCCTATTGTTTTCTCGTCACTCACGATGATCTCTACTCTCATTTGTCTTGAACAAACACACTATCCAACCTGTCGTTCACGACACATCCTTGAAACCACACTTTTGACCCGCCATTTCGCGCAAATGACATGCATCCTTACAAGTACGATTTTCAAGAAAGAGTGCAAGGAATCCTTTACTCGCCTTCCTATTTCACAGTCTGCTCGGGTCCATTTTATTCTGTCTACTTGCACAATCAGATGGCCCGAAGGAGTCCATTTTATGTTACGCGTTCGTCGTAACCAAACACATTTCAGAGCACACATTGGATGTATATACTGATCTTATTTCGCCGTCCGTGTCTCTGTCCATGTTGACTCTGTGTGTCTCTTTTCAGGCTCTACAAGTCGCATCTTATCGTTCCTCCAATCGATGAATATCAAGAGGACGCACGAAATGACACAAGTGGACAGAAAGCCATCGACTACAATGTGGGACGCAAATAAAACTGCGACCGAGACAGGAAATCTGACGAGTGTAAAACAAAGTAATGAGACGACAGAGAGAGTGTGTATGTCTTTTGTGTTTTGCATATGCACGTTTGTTGCATGCAGAGAGATTAATACGAGTGGGTAGAAAAGAGATGGAGGAGGTGGTATGAAGTTTGGAGTATCGGTCGTAGAAGGAGTATGAAAGTGTGAATGATTGTGTTGGTGCGAGGATGTGTCGTGTATGCGAATGGTGTGTATTGCTGCGTTTTGATGTGTGGTGCGTTGTGTGTGTGTCAGGAAGGTTCTATAGTGTAATGGTTAGCACCCCGGACTTTGAATCCTGTATTCCGGGTTCGAATTAGAACCTAACTTTTTCCCTTTTTACACCCCGGACTTTGAATCCTGTATTCCGGGTCGAATCCGGTAGAACCTAACTTTTTCCCTTTTTACACTCCAAGCCATTCGGCGTACTTTGAGCGACTCCTATTGTTTCTCGTCACTCACGATGATCTCTACTCTCATTTGTCTTGAACAAACACACTATCCAACCTGTCGTTCACGACACATCCTTGAAACCACACTTTTGACCCGCCATTTCGCGCAAATGACATGCATCCTTACAAGTACGATTTTCAAGAAAGAGTGCAAGGAATCCTTTACTCGCCTTCCTATTTCACAGTCTGCTCGGGTCCATTTTATTCTGTCTACTTGCACAATCAGATGGCCCGAAGGAGTCCATTTTATGTTACGCGTTCGTCGTAACCAAACACATTTCAGAGCACACATTGGATGTATATACTGATCTTATTTCGCCGTCCGTGTCTCTGTCCATGACTCTTGTGTGTCTCTTTTCAGGCTCTACAAGTCGCATCTTATCGTTCCTCCAATCGATGAATATCAAGAGGACGCACGAAATGACACAAGTGGACAGAAAGCCATCGACTACAATGTGGGACGCAAATAAAACTGCGACCGAGACAGGAAATCTGACGAGTGTAAAACAAAGTAATGAGACGACAGAGAGAGTGTGTATGTCTTTTGTGTTTTGCATATGCACGTTTGTTGCATGCAGAGAGATTAATACGAGTGGGTAGAAAAGAGATGGAGGAGGTGGTATGAAGTTTGGAGTATCGGTCGTAGAAGGAGTATGAAAGTGTGAATGATTGTGTGTTGGTGCGAGGATGTGTCGTGTATGCGAATGGTGTGTATTGCTGCGTTTTGATGTGTGGTGCGTTGTGTGTGTGTCAGGAAGGTTCTATAGTGTAATGGTTAGCACCCCGGACTTTGAATCCTGTATTCCGGGTTCGAATTCCGGTAGAACCTAACTTTTTCCCTTTTACACTCCAAGCCATTCGGCGTACTTTGAGCGACTCCTATTGTTTTCTCGTCACTCACGATGATCTCTACTCTCATTTGTCTTGAACAAACACACTATCCAACCTGTCGTTCACGACACATCCTTGAAACCACACTTTTGACCCGCCATTTCGCGCAAATGACATGCATCCTTACAAGTACGATTTTCAAGAAAGAGTGCAAGGAATCCTTTACTCGCCTTCCTATTTCACAGTCTGCTCGGGTCCATTTTATTCTGTCTACTTGCACAATCAGATGGCCCGAAGGAGTCCATTTTATGTTACGCGTTCGTCGTAACCAAACACATTTCAGAGCACACATTGGATGTATATACTGATCTTATTTCGCCGTCCGTGTCTCTGTCCATGTTGACTCTCGTGTGTCTCTTTTCAGGCTCTACAAGTCGCATCTTATCGTTCCTCCAATCGATGAATATCAGAGGACGCACGAAATGACACAAGTGGACAGAAAGCCATCGACTACAATGTGGGACGCAAATAAAACTGCGACCGAGACAGGAAATCTGACGAGTGTAAAACAAAAGTAATGAGACGACAGAGAGTGTGTATGTCTTTTGTGTTTTGCATATGCACGTTGTTGCATGCAGAGAGATTAATACGAGTGGGTAGAAAAGAGATGGAGGAGGTGGTATGAAGTTTGGAGTATCGGTCGTAGAAGGAGTATGAAAGTGTGAATGATTGTGTGTTGGTGCGAGATGTGTCGTGTATGCGAATGGTGTGTATTGCTGCGTTTGATGTGTGGTGCGTTGTGTGTGTGTCAGGAAGGTTCTATAGTGTAATGGTTAGCACCCCGGACTTTGAATC
>JAJGMV010000262.1:0-21720 GCA_021527685.1 Aphanomyces euteiches | reverse complement strand
GGAGTATCGCGTGTGTGTTTGTGACCAAGTTGGTGCTTGGTCCACCACACTAGCATGACACCTTTCAAACGTGCCAGACGTGGCGAGTGGGCGTCTTGATGGGGTCGAGATGTGCACGTGGCAAGTGGGTCCCAAGTGGAGAAATCTCGCGTCGAGATGCATCTTGTGGCGTGTGTTTGGGAGTATCGCGTGTGTGTTTGTGACCAAGTTGGTGCTTGGTCCACCACACTAGCATGACACCTTTCAAACGTGCCAGACGTGGCGAGTGGGCGTCTTGATGGGGTCGAGATGTGCACGTGGCAAGTGGGTCCCAAGTGGAGAAATCTCGCGTCGAGATGCATCTTGTGGCGTGTGTTTGGGAGTATCGCGTGTGTGTTTGTGACCAAGTTGGTGCTTGGTCCACCACACTAGCATGACACCTTTCAAACGTGCCAGACGTGGCGAGTGGGCGTCTTGATGGGGTCGAGATGTGCACGTGGCAAGTGGGTCCCAAGTGGAGAAATCTCGCGTCGAGATGCATCTTGTGGCGTGTGTTTGGGAGTATCGCGTGTGTGTTTGTGACCAAGTTGGTGCTTGGTCCACCACACTAGCATGACACCTTTCAAACGTGCCAGACGTGGCGAGTGGGCGTCTTGATGGGGTCGAGATGTGCACGTGGCAAGTGGGTCCCAAGTGGAGAAATCTCGCGTCGAGATGCATCTTGTGGCGTGTGTTTGGGAGTATCGCGTGTGTGTTTGTGACCAAGTTGGTGCTTGGTCCACCACACTAGCATGACACCTTTCAAACGTGCCAGACGTGGCGAGTGGGCGTCTTGATGGGGTCGAGATGTGCACGTGGCAAGTGGGTCCCAAGTGGAGAAATCTCGCGTCGAGATGCATCTTGTGGCGTGTGTTTGGGAGTATCGCGTGTGTGTTTGTGACCAAGTTGGTGCTTGGTCCACCACACTAGCATGACACCTTTCAAACGTGCCAGACGTGGCGAGTGGGCGTCTTGATGGGGTCGAGATGTGCACGTGGCAAGTGGGTCCCAAGTGGAGAAATCTCGCGTCGAGATGCATCTTGTGGCGTGTGTTTGGGAGTATCGCGTGTGTGTTTGTGACCAAGTTGGTGCTTGGTCCACCACACTAGCATGACACCTTTCAAACGTGCCAGACGTGGCGAGTGGGCGTCTTGATGGGGTCGAGATGTGCACGTGGCAAGTGGGTCCCAAGTGGAGAAATCTCGCGTCGAGATGCATCTTGTGGCGTGTGTTTGGGAGTATCGCGTGTGTGTTTGTGACCAAGTTGGTGCTTGGTCCACCACACTAGCATGACACCTTTCAAACGTGCCAGACGTGGCGAGTGGGCGTCTTGATGGGGTCGAGATGTGCACGTGGCAAGTGGGTCCCAAGTGGAGAAATCTCGCGTCGAGATGCATCTTGTGGCGTGTGTTTGGGAGTATCGCGTGTGTGTTTGTGACCAAGTTGGTGCTTGGTCCACCACACTAGCATGACACCTTTCAAACGTGCCAGACGTGGCGAGTGGGCGTCTTGATGGGGTCGAGATGTGCACGTGGCAAGTGGGTCCCAAGTGGAGAAATCTCGCGTCGAGATGCATCTTGTGGCGTGTGTTTGGGAGTATCGCGTGTGTGTTTGTGACCAAGTTGGTGCTTGGTCCACCACACTAGCATGACACCTTTCAAACGTGCCAGACGTGGCGAGTGGGCGTCTTGATGGGGTCGAGATGTGCACGTGGCAAGTGGGTCCCAAGTGGAGAAATCTCGCGTCGAGATGCATCTTGTGGCGTGTGTTTGGGAGTATCGCGTGTGTGTTTGTGACCAAGTTGGTGCTTGGTCCACCACACTAGCATGACACCTTTCAAACGTGCCAGACGTGGCGAGTGGGCGTCTTGATGGGGTCGAGATGTGCACGTGGCAAGTGGGTCCCAAGTGGAGAAATCTCGCGTCGAGATGCATCTTGTGGCGTGTGTTTGGGAGTATCGCGTGTGTGTTTGTGACCAAGTTGGTGCTTGGTCCACCACACTAGCATGACACCTTTCAAACGTGCCAGACGTGGCGAGTGGGCGTCTTGATGGGGTCGAGATGTGCACGTGGCAAGTGGGTCCCAAGTGGAGAAATCTCGCGTCGAGATGCATCTTGTGGCGTGTGTTTGGGAGTATCGCGTGTGTGTTTGTGACCAAGTTGGTGCTTGGTCCACCACACTAGCATGACACCTTTCAAACGTGCCAGACGTGGCGAGTGGGCGTCTTGATGGGGTCGAGATGTGCACGTGGCAAGTGGGTCCCAAGTGGAGAAATCTCGCGTCGAGATGCATCTTGTGGCGTGTGTTTGGGAGTATCGCGTGTGTGTTTGTGACCAAGTTGGTGCTTGGTCCACCACACTAGCATGACACCTTTCAAACGTGCCAGACGTGGCGAGTGGGCGTCTTGATGGGGTCGAGATGTGCACGTGGCAAGTGGGTCCCAAGTGGAGAAATCTCGCGTCGAGATGCATCTTGTGGCGTGTGTTTGGGAGTATCGCGTGTGTGTTTGTGACCAAGTTGGTGCTTGGTCCACCACACTAGCATGACACCTTTCAAACGTGCCAGACGTGGCGAGTGGGCGTCTTGATGGGGTCGAGATGTGCACGTGGCAAGTGGGTCCCAAGTGGAGAAATCTCGCGTCGAGATGCATCTTGTGGCGTGTGTTTGGGAGTATCGCGTGTGTGTTTGTGACCAAGTTGGTGCTTGGTCCACCACACTAGCATGACACCTTTCAAACGTGCCAGACGTGGCGAGTGGGCGTCTTGATGGGGTCGAGATGTGCACGTGGCAAGTGGGTCCCAAGTGGAGAAATCTCGCGTCGAGATGCATCTTGTGGCGTGTGTTTGGGAGTATCGCGTGTGTGTTTGTGACCAAGTTGGTGCTTGGTCCACCACACTAGCATGACACCTTTCAAACGTGCCAGACGTGGCGAGTGGGCGTCTTGATGGGGTCGAGATGTGCACGTGGCAAGTGGGTCCCAAGTGGAGAAATCTCGCGTCGAGATGCATCTTGTGGCGTGTGTTTGGGAGTATCGCGTGTGTGTTTGTGACCAAGTTGGTGCTTGGTCCACCACACTAGCATGACACCTTTCAAACGTGCCAGACGTGGCGAGTGGGCGTCTTGATGGGGTCGAGATGTGCACGTGGCAAGTGGGTCCCAAGTGGAGAAATCTCGCGTCGAGATGCATCTTGTGGCGTGTGTTTGGGAGTATCGCGTGTGTGTTTGTGACCAAGTTGGTGCTTGGTCCACCACACTAGCATGACACCTTTCAAACGTGCCAGACGTGGCGAGTGGGCGTCTTGATGGGGTCGAGATGTGCACGTGGCAAGTGGGTCCCAAGTGGAGAAATCTCGCGTCGAGATGCATCTTGTGGCGTGTGTTTGGGAGTATCGCGTGTGTGTTTGTGACCAAGTTGGTGCTTGGTCCACCACACTAGCATGACACCTTTCAAACGTGCCAGACGTGGCGAGTGGGCGTCTTGATGGGGTCGAGATGTGCACGTGGCAAGTGGGTCCCAAGTGGAGAAATCTCGCGTCGAGATGCATCTTGTGGCGTGTGTTTGGGAGTATCGCGTGTGTGTTTGTGACCAAGTTGGTGCTTGGTCCACCACACTAGCATGACACCTTTCAAACGTGCCAGACGTGGCGAGTGGGCGTCTTGATGGGGTCGAGATGTGCACGTGGCAAGTGGGTCCCAAGTGGAGAAATCTCGCGTCGAGATGCATCTTGTGGCGTGTGTTTGGGAGTATCGCGTGTGTGTTTGTGACCAAGTTGGTGCTTGGTCCACCACACTAGCATGACACCTTTCAAACGTGCCAGACGTGGCGAGTGGGCGTCTTGATGGGGTCGAGATGTGCACGTGGCAAGTGGGTCCCAAGTGGAGAAATCTCGCGTCGAGATGCATCTTGTGGCGTGTGTTTGGGAGTATCGCGTGTGTGTTTGTGACCAAGTTGGTGCTTGGTCCACCACACTAGCATGACACCTTTCAAACGTGCCAGACGTGGCGAGTGGGCGTCTTGATGGGGTCGAGATGTGCACGTGGCAAGTGGGTCCCAAGTGGAGAAATCTCGCGTCGAGATGCATCTTGTGGCGTGTGTTTGGGAGTATCGCGTGTGTGTTTGTGACCAAGTTGGTGCTTGGTCCACCACACTAGCATGACACCTTTCAAACGTGCCAGACGTGGCGAGTGGGCGTCTTGATGGGGTCGAGATGTGCACGTGGCAAGTGGGTCCCAAGTGGAGAAATCTCGCGTCGAGATGCATCTTGTGGCGTGTGTTTGGGAGTATCGCGTGTGTGTTTGTGACCAAGTTGGTGCTTGGTCCACCACACTAGCATGACACCTTTCAAACGTGCCAGACGTGGCGAGTGGGCGTCTTGATGGGGTCGAGATGTGCACGTGGCAAGTGGGTCCCAAGTGGAGAAATCTCGCGTCGAGATGCATCTTGTGGCGTGTGTTTGGGAGTATCGCGTGTGTGTTTGTGACCAAGTTGGTGCTTGGTCCACCACACTAGCATGACACCTTTCAAACGTGCCAGACGTGGCGAGTGGGCGTCTTGATGGGGTCGAGATGTGCACGTGGCAAGTGGGTCCCAAGTGGAGAAATCTCGCGTCGAGATGCATCTTGTGGCGTGTGTTTGGGAGTATCGCGTGTGTGTTTGTGACCAAGTTGGTGCTTGGTCCACCACACTAGCATGACACCTTTCAAACGTGCCAGACGTGGCGAGTGGGCGTCTTGATGGGGTCGAGATGTGCACGTGGCAAGTGGGTCCCAAGTGGAGAAATCTCGCGTCGAGATGCATCTTGTGGCGTGTGTTTGGGAGTATCGCGTGTGTGTTTGTGACCAAGTTGGTGCTTGGTCCACCACACTAGCATGACACCTTTCAAACGTGCCAGACGTGGCGAGTGGGCGTCTTGATGGGGTCGAGATGTGCACGTGGCAAGTGGGTCCCAAGTGGAGAAATCTCGCGTCGAGATGCATCTTGTGGCGTGTGTTTGGGAGTATCGCGTGTGTGTTTGTGACCAAGTTGGTGCTTGGTCCACCACACTAGCATGACACCTTTCAAACGTGCCAGACGTGGCGAGTGGGCGTCTTGATGGGGTCGAGATGTGCACGTGGCAAGTGGGTCCCAAGTGGAGAAATCTCGCGTCGAGATGCATCTTGTGGCGTGTGTTTGGGAGTATCGCGTGTGTGTTTGTGACCAAGTTGGTGCTTGGTCCACCACACTAGCATGACACCTTTCAAACGTGCCAGACGTGGCGAGTGGGCGTCTTGATGGGGTCGAGATGTGCACGTGGCAAGTGGGTCCCAAGTGGAGAAATCTCGCGTCGAGATGCATCTTGTGGCGTGTGTTTGGGAGTATCGCGTGTGTGTTTGTGACCAAGTTGGTGCTTGGTCCACCACACTAGCATGACACCTTTCAAACGTGCCAGACGTGGCGAGTGGGCGTCTTGATGGGGTCGAGATGTGCACGTGGCAAGTGGGTCCCAAGTGGAGAAATCTCGCGTCGAGATGCATCTTGTGGCGTGTGTTTGGGAGTATCGCGTGTGTGTTTGTGACCAAGTTGGTGCTTGGTCCACCACACTAGCATGACACCTTTCAAACGTGCCAGACGTGGCGAGTGGGCGTCTTGATGGGGTCGAGATGTGCACGTGGCAAGTGGGTCCCAAGTGGAGAAATCTCGCGTCGAGATGCATCTTGTGGCGTGTGTTTGGGAGTATCGCGTGTGTGTTTGTGACCAAGTTGGTGCTTGGTCCACCACACTAGCATGACACCTTTCAAACGTGCCAGACGTGGCGAGTGGGCGTCTTGATGGGGTCGAGATGTGCACGTGGCAAGTGGGTCCCAAGTGGAGAAATCTCGCGTCGAGATGCATCTTGTGGCGTGTGTTTGGGAGTATCGCGTGTGTGTTTGTGACCAAGTTGGTGCTTGGTCCACCACACTAGCATGACACCTTTCAAACGTGCCAGACGTGGCGAGTGGGCGTCTTGATGGGGTCGAGATGTGCACGTGGCAAGTGGGTCCCAAGTGGAGAAATCTCGCGTCGAGATGCATCTTGTGGCGTGTGTTTGGGAGTATCGCGTGTGTGTTTGTGACCAAGTTGGTGCTTGGTCCACCACACTAGCATGACACCTTTCAAACGTGCCAGACGTGGCGAGTGGGCGTCTTGATGGGGTCGAGATGTGCACGTGGCAAGTGGGTCCCAAGTGGAGAAATCTCGCGTCGAGATGCATCTTGTGGCGTGTGTTTGGGAGTATCGCGTGTGTGTTTGTGACCAAGTTGGTGCTTGGTCCACCACACTAGCATGACACCTTTCAAACGTGCCAGACGTGGCGAGTGGGCGTCTTGATGGGGTCGAGATGTGCACGTGGCAAGTGGGTCCCAAGTGGAGAAATCTCGCGTCGAGATGCATCTTGTGGCGTGTGTTTGGGAGTATCGCGTGTGTGTTTGTGACCAAGTTGGTGCTTGGTCCACCACACTAGCATGACACCTTTCAAACGTGCCAGACGTGGCGAGTGGGCGTCTTGATGGGGTCGAGATGTGCACGTGGCAAGTGGGTCCCAAGTGGAGAAATCTCGCGTCGAGATGCATCTTGTGGCGTGTGTTTGGGAGTATCGCGTGTGTGTTTGTGACCAAGTTGGTGCTTGGTCCACCACACTAGCATGACACCTTTCAAACGTGCCAGACGTGGCGAGTGGGCGTCTTGATGGGGTCGAGATGTGCACGTGGCAAGTGGGTCCCAAGTGGAGAAATCTCGCGTCGAGATGCATCTTGTGGCGTGTGTTTGGGAGTATCGCGTGTGTGTTTGTGACCAAGTTGGTGCTTGGTCCACCACACTAGCATGACACCTTTCAAACGTGCCAGACGTGGCGAGTGGGCGTCTTGATGGGGTCGAGATGTGCACGTGGCAAGTGGGTCCCAAGTGGAGAAATCTCGCGTCGAGATGCATCTTGTGGCGTGTGTTTGGGAGTATCGCGTGTGTGTTTGTGACCAAGTTGGTGCTTGGTCCACCACACTAGCATGACACCTTTCAAACGTGCCAGACGTGGCGAGTGGGCGTCTTGATGGGGTCGAGATGTGCACGTGGCAAGTGGGTCCCAAGTGGAGAAATCTCGCGTCGAGATGCATCTTGTGGCGTGTGTTTGGGAGTATCGCGTGTGTGTTTGTGACCAAGTTGGTGCTTGGTCCACCACACTAGCATGACACCTTTCAAACGTGCCAGACGTGGCGAGTGGGCGTCTTGATGGGGTCGAGATGTGCACGTGGCAAGTGGGTCCCAAGTGGAGAAATCTCGCGTCGAGATGCATCTTGTGCGTGTGTTTGGGAGTATCGCGTGTGTGTTTGTGACCAAGTTGGTGCTTGGTCCACCACACTAGCATGACACCTTTCAAACGTGCCAGACGTGGCGAGTGGGCGTCTTGATGGGGTCGAGATGTGCACGTGGCAAGTGGGTCCCAAGTGGAGAAATCTCGCGTCGAGATGCATCTTGTGGCGTGTGTTTGGGAGTATCGCGTGTGTGTTTGTGACCAAGTTGGTGCTTGGTCCACCACACTAGCATGACACCTTTCAAACGTGCCAGACGTGGCGAGTGGGCGTCTTGATGGGGTCGAGATGTGCACGTGGCAAGTGGGTCCCAAGTGGAGAAATCTCGCGTCGAGATGCATCTTGTGGCGTGTGTTTGGGAGTATCGCGTGTGTGTTTGTGACCAAGTTGGTGCTTGGTCCACCACACTAGCATGACACCTTTCAAACGTGCCAGACGTGGCGAGTGGGCGTCTTGATGGGGTCGAGATGTGCACGTGGCAAGTGGGTCCCAAGTGGAGATGCATCTTGTGGCGTGTGTTTGGGAGTATCGCGTGTGTGTTTGTGACCAAGTTGGTGCTTGGTCCACCACACTAGCATGACACCTTTCAAACGTGCCAGACGTGGCGAGTGGGCGTCTTGATGGGGTCGAGATGTGCACGTGGCAAGTGGGTCCCAAGTGGAGAAATCTCGCGTCGAGATGCATCTTGTGGCGTGTGTTTGGGAGTATCGCGTGTGTGTTTGTGACCAAGTTGGTGCTTGGTCCACCACACTAGCATGACACCTTTCAAACGTGCCAGACGTGGCGAGTGGGCGTCTTGATGGGGTCGAGATGTGCACGTGGCAAGTGGGTCCCAAGTGGAGAAATCTCGCGTCGAGATGCATCTTGTGGCGTGTGTTTGGGAGTATCGCGTGTGTGTTTGTGACCAAGTTGGTGCTTGGTCCACCACACTAGCATGACACCTTTCAAACGTGCCAGACGTGGCGAGTGGGCGTCTTGATGGGGTCGAGATGTGCACGTGGCAAGTGGGTCCCAAGTGGAGAAATCTCGCGTCGAGATGCATCTTGTGGCGTGTGTTTGGGAGTATCGCGTGTGTGTTTGTGACCAAGTTGGTGCTTGGTCCACCACACTAGCATGACACCTTTCAAACGTGCCAGACGTGGCGAGTGGGCGTCTTGATGGGGTCGAGATGTGCACGTGGCAAGTGGGTCCCAAGTGGAGAAATCTCGCGTCGAGATGCATCTTGTGGCGTGTGTTTGGGAGTATCGCGTGTGTGTTTGTGACCAAGTTGGTGCTTGGTCCACCACACTAGCATGACACCTTTCAAACGTGCCAGACGTGGCGAGTGGGCGTCTTGATGGGGTCGAGATGTGCACGTGGCAAGTGGGTCCCAAGTGGAGAAATCTCGCGTCGAGATGCATCTTGTGGCGTGTGTTTGGGAGTATCGCGTGTGTGTTTGTGACCAAGTTGGTGCTTGGTCCACCACACTAGCATGACACCTTTCAAACGTGCCAGACGTGGCGAGTGGGCGTCTTGATGGGGTCGAGATGTGCACGTGGCAAGTGGGTCCCAAGTGGAGAAATCTCGCGTCGAGATGCATCTTGTGGCGTGTGTTTGGGAGTATCGCGTGTGTGTTTGTGACCAAGTTGGTGCTTGGTCCACCACACTAGCATGACACCTTTCAAACGTGCCAGACGTGGCGAGTGGGCGTCTTGATGGGGTCGAGATGTGCACGTGGCAAGTGGGTCCCAAGTGGAGAAATCTCGCGTCGAGATGCATCTTGTGGCGTGTGTTTGGGAGTATCGCGTGTGTGTTTGTGACCAAGTTGGTGCTTGGTCCACCACACTAGCATGACACCTTTCAAACGTGCCAGACGTGGCGAGTGGGCGTCTTGATGGGGTCGAGATGTGCACGTGGCAAGTGGGTCCCAAGTGGAGAAATCTCGCGTCGAGATGCATCTTGTGGCGTGTGTTTGGGAGTATCGCGTGTGTGTTTGTGACCAAGTTGGTGCTTGGTCCACCACACTAGCATGACACCTTTCAAACGTGCCAGACGTGGCGAGTGGGCGTCTTGATGGGGTCGAGATGTGCACGTGGCAAGTGGGTCCCAAGTGGAGAAATCTCGCGTCGAGATGCATCTTGTGGCGTGTGTTTGGGAGTATCGCGTGTGTGTTTGTGACCAAGTTGGTGCTTGGTCCACCACACTAGCATGACACCTTTCAAACGTGCCAGACGTGGCGAGTGGGCGTCTTGATGGGGTCGAGATGTGCACGTGGCAAGTGGGTCCCAAGTGGAGAAATCTCGCGTCGAGATGCATCTTGTGGCGTGTGTTTGGGAGTATCGCGTGTGTGTTTGTGACCAAGTTGGTGCTTGGTCCACCACACTAGCATGACACCTTTCAAACGTGCCAGACGTGGCGAGTGGGCGTCTTGATGGGGTCGAGATGTGCACGTGGCAAGTGGGTCCCAAGTGGAGAAATCTCGCGTCGAGATGCATCTTGTGGCGTGTGTTTGGGAGTATCGCGTGTGTGTTTGTGACCAAGTTGGTGCTTGGTCCACCACACTAGCATGACACCTTTCAAACGTGCCAGACGTGGCGAGTGGGCGTCTTGATGGGGTCGAGATGTGCACGTGGCAAGTGGGTCCCAAGTGGAGAAATCTCGCGTCGAGATGCATCTTGTGGCGTGTGTTTGGGAGTATCGCGTGTGTGTTTGTGACCAAGTTGGTGCTTGGTCCACCACACTAGCATGACACCTTTCAAACGTGCCAGACGTGGCGAGTGGGCGTCTTGATGGGGTCGAGATGTGCACGTGGCAAGTGGGTCCCAAGTGGAGAAATCTCGCGTCGAGATGCATCTTGTGGCGTGTGTTTGGGAGTATCGCGTGTGTGTTTGTGACCAAGTTGGTGCTTGGTCCACCACACTAGCATGACACCTTTCAAACGTGCCAGACGTGGCGAGTGGGCGTCTTGATGGGGTCGAGATGTGCACGTGGCAAGTGGGTCCCAAGTGGAGAAATCTCGCGTCGAGATGCATCTTGTGGCGTGTGTTTGGGAGTATCGCGTGTGTGTTTGTGACCAAGTTGGTGCTTGGTCCACCACACTAGCATGACACCTTTCAAACGTGCCAGACGTGGCGAGTGGGCGTCTTGATGGGGTCGAGATGTGCACGTGGCAAGTGGGTCCCAAGTGGAGAAATCTCGCGTCGAGATGCATCTTGTGGCGTGTGTTTGGGAGTATCGCGTGTGTGTTTGTGACCAAGTTGGTGCTTGGTCCACCACACTAGCATGACACCTTTCAAACGTGCCAGACGTGGCGAGTGGGCGTCTTGATGGGGTCGAGATGTGCACGTGGCAAGTGGGTCCCAAGTGGAGAAATCTCGCGTCGAGATGCATCTTGTGGCGTGTGTTTGGGAGTATCGCGTGTGTGTTTGTGACCAAGTTGGTGCTTGGTCCACCACACTAGCATGACACCTTTCAAACGTGCCAGACGTGGCGAGTGGGCGTCTTGATGGGGTCGAGATGTGCACGTGGCAAGTGGGTCCCAAGTGGAGAAATCTCGCGTCGAGATGCATCTTGTGGCGTGTGTTTGGGAGTATCGCGTGTGTGTTTGTGACCAAGTTGGTGCTTGGTCCACCACACTAGCATGACACCTTTCAAACGTGCCAGACGTGGCGAGTGGGCGTCTTGATGGGGTCGAGATGTGCACGTGGCAAGTGGGTCCCAAGTGGAGAAATCTCGCGTCGAGATGCATCTTGTGGCGTGTGTTTGGGAGTATCGCGTGTGTGTTTGTGACCAAGTTGGTGCTTGGTCCACCACACTAGCATGACACCTTTCAAACGTGCCAGACGTGGCGAGTGGGCGTCTTGATGGGGTCGAGATGTGCACGTGGCAAGTGGGTCCCAAGTGGAGAAATCTCGCGTCGAGATGCATCTTGTGGCGTGTGTTTGGGAGTATCGCGTGTGTGTTTGTGACCAAGTTGGTGCTTGGTCCACCACACTAGCATGACACCTTTCAAACGTGCCAGACGTGGCGAGTGGGCGTCTTGATGGGGTCGAGATGTGCACGTGGCAAGTGGGTCCCAAGTGGAGAAATCTCGCGTCGAGATGCATCTTGTGGCGTGTGTTTGGGAGTATCGCGTGTGTGTTTGTGACCAAGTTGGTGCTTGGTCCACCACACTAGCATGACACCTTTCAAACGTGCCAGACGTGGCGAGTGGGCGTCTTGATGGGGTCGAGATGTGCACGTGGCAAGTGGGTCCCAAGTGGAGAAATCTCGCGTCGAGATGCATCTTGTGGCGTGTGTTTGGGAGTATCGCGTGTGTGTTTGTGACCAAGTTGGTGCTTGGTCCACCACACTAGCATGACACCTTTCAAACGTGCCAGACGTGGCGAGTGGGCGTCTTGATGGGGTCGAGATGTGCACGTGGCAAGTGGGTCCCAAGTGGAGAAATCTCGCGTCGAGATGCATCTTGTGGCGTGTGTTTGGGAGTATCGCGTGTGTGTTTGTGACCAAGTTGGTGCTTGGTCCACCACACTAGCATGACACCTTTCAAACGTGCCAGACGTGGCGAGTGGGCGTCTTGATGGGGTCGAGATGTGCACGTGGCAAGTGGGTCCCAAGTGGAGAAATCTCGCGTCGAGATGCATCTTGTGGCGTGTGTTTGGGAGTATCGCGTGTGTGTTTGTGACCAAGTTGGTGCTTGGTCCACCACACTAGCATGACACCTTTCAAACGTGCCAGACGTGGCGAGTGGGCGTCTTGATGGGGTCGAGATGTGCACGTGGCAAGTGGGTCCCAAGTGGAGAAATCTCGCGTCGAGATGCATCTTGTGGCGTGTGTTTGGGAGTATCGCGTGTGTGTTTGTGACCAAGTTGGTGCTTGGTCCACCACACTAGCATGACACCTTTCAAACGTGCCAGACGTGGCGAGTGGGCGTCTTGATGGGGTCGAGATGTGCACGTGGCAAGTGGGTCCCAAGTGGAGAAATCTCGCGTCGAGATGCATCTTGTGGCGTGTGTTTGGGAGTATCGCGTGTGTGTTTGTGACCAAGTTGGTGCTTGGTCCACCACACTAGCATGACACCTTTCAAACGTGCCAGACGTGGCGAGTGGGCGTCTTGATGGGGTCGAGATGTGCACGTGGCAAGTGGGTCCCAAGTGGAGAAATCTCGCGTCGAGATGCATCTTGTGGCGTGTGTTTGGGAGTATCGCGTGTGTGTTTGTGACCAAGTTGGTGCTTGGTCCACCACACTAGCATGACACCTTTCAAACGTGCCAGACGTGGCGAGTGGGCGTCTTGATGGGGTCGAGATGTGCACGTGGCAAGTGGGTCCCAAGTGGAGAAATCTCGCGTCGAGATGCATCTTGTGGCGTGTGTTTGGGAGTATCGCGTGTGTGTTTGTGACCAAGTTGGTGCTTGGTCCACCACACTAGCATGACACCTTTCAAACGTGCCAGACGTGGCGAGTGGGCGTCTTGATGGGGTCGAGATGTGCACGTGGCAAGTGGGTCCCAAGTGGAGAAATCTCGCGTCGAGATGCATCTTGTGGCGTGTGTTTGGGAGTATCGCGTGTGTGTTTGTGACCAAGTTGGTGCTTGGTCCACCACACTAGCATGACACCTTTCAAACGTGCCAGACGTGGCGAGTGGGCGTCTTGATGGGGTCGAGATGTGCACGTGGCAAGTGGGTCCCAAGTGGAGAAATCTCGCGTCGAGATGCATCTTGTGGCGTGTGTTTGGGAGTATCGCGTGTGTGTTTGTGACCAAGTTGGTGCTTGGTCCACCACACTAGCATGACACCTTTCAAACGTGCCAGACGTGGCGAGTGGGCGTCTTGATGGGGTCGAGATGTGCACGTGGCAAGTGGGTCCCAAGTGGAGAAATCTCGCGTCGAGATGCATCTTGTGGCGTGTGTTTGGGAGTATCGCGTGTGTGTTTGTGACCAAGTTGGTGCTTGGTCCACCACACTAGCATGACACCTTTCAAACGTGCCAGACGTGGCGAGTGGGCGTCTTGATGGGGTCGAGATGTGCACGTGGCAAGTGGGTCCCAAGTGGAGAAATCTCGCGTCGAGATGCATCTTGTGGCGTGTGTTTGGGAGTATCGCGTGTGTGTTTGTGACCAAGTTGGTGCTTGGTCCACCACACTAGCATGACACCTTTCAAACGTGCCAGACGTGGCGAGTGGGCGTCTTGATGGGGTCGAGATGTGCACGTGGCAAGTGGGTCCCAAGTGGAGAAATCTCGCGTCGAGATGCATCTTGTGGCGTGTGTTTGGGAGTATCGCGTGTGTGTTTGTGACCAAGTTGGTGCTTGGTCCACCACACTAGCATGACACCTTTCAAACGTGCCAGACGTGGCGAGTGGGCGTCTTGATGGGGTCGAGATGTGCACGTGGCAAGTGGGTCCCAAGTGGAGAAATCTCGCGTCGAGATGCATCTTGTGGCGTGTGTTTGGGAGTATCGCGTGTGTGTTTGTGACCAAGTTGGTGCTTGGTCCACCACACTAGCATGACACCTTTCAAACGTGCCAGACGTGGCGAGTGGGCGTCTTGATGGGGTCGAGATGTGCACGTGGCAAGTGGGTCCCAAGTGGAGAAATCTCGCGTCGAGATGCATCTTGTGGCGTGTGTTTGGGAGTATCGCGTGTGTGTTTGTGACCAAGTTGGTGCTTGGTCCACCACACTAGCATGACACCTTTCAAACGTGCCAGACGTGGCGAGTGGGCGTCTTGATGGGGTCGAGATGTGCACGTGGCAAGTGGGTCCCAAGTGGAGAAATCTCGCGTCGAGATGCATCTTGTGGCGTGTGTTTGGGAGTATCGCGTGTGTGTTTGTGACCAAGTTGGTGCTTGGTCCACCACACTAGCATGACACCTTTCAAACGTGCCAGACGTGGCGAGTGGGCGTCTTGATGGGGTCGAGATGTGCACGTGGCAAGTGGGTCCCAAGTGGAGAAATCTCGCGTCGAGATGCATCTTGTGGCGTGTGTTTGGGAGTATCGCGTGTGTGTTTGTGACCAAGTTGGTGCTTGGTCCACCACACTAGCATGACACCTTTCAAACGTGCCAGACGTGGCGAGTGGGCGTCTTGATGGGGTCGAGATGTGCACGTGGCAAGTGGGTCCCAAGTGGAGAAATCTCGCGTCGAGATGCATCTTGTGGCGTGTGTTTGGGAGTATCGCGTGTGTGTTTGTGACCAAGTTGGTGCTTGGTCCACCACACTAGCATGACACCTTTCAAACGTGCCAGACGTGGCGAGTGGGCGTCTTGATGGGGTCGAGATGTGCACGTGGCAAGTGGGTCCCAAGTGGAGAAATCTCGCGTCGAGATGCATCTTGTGGCGTGTGTTTGGGAGTATCGCGTGTGTGTTTGTGACCAAGTTGGTGCTTGGTCCACCACACTAGCATGACACCTTTCAAACGTGCCAGACGTGGCGAGTGGGCGTCTTGATGGGGTCGAGATGTGCACGTGGCAAGTGGGTCCCAAGTGGAGAAATCTCGCGTCGAGATGCATCTTGTGGCGTGTGTTTGGGAGTATCGCGTGTGTGTTTGTGACCAAGTTGGTGCTTGGTCCACCACACTAGCATGACACCTTTCAAACGTGCCAGACGTGGCGAGTGGGCGTCTTGATGGGGTCGAGATGTGCACGTGGCAAGTGGGTCCCAAGTGGAGAAATCTCGCGTCGAGATGCATCTTGTGGCGTGTGTTTGGGAGTATCGCGTGTGTGTTTGTGACCAAGTTGGTGCTTGGTCCACCACACTAGCATGACACCTTTCAAACGTGCCAGACGTGGCGAGTGGGCGTCTTGATGGGGTCGAGATGTGCACGTGGCAAGTGGGTCCCAAGTGGAGAAATCTCGCGTCGAGATGCATCTTGTGGCGTGTGTTTGGGAGTATCGCGTGTGTGTTTGTGACCAAGTTGGTGCTTGGTCCACCACACTAGCATGACACCTTTCAAACGTGCCAGACGTGGCGAGTGGGCGTCTTGATGGGGTCGAGATGTGCACGTGGCAAGTGGGTCCCAAGTGGAGAAATCTCGCGTCGAGATGCATCTTGTGGCGTGTGTTTGGGAGTATCGCGTGTGTGTTTGTGACCAAGTTGGTGCTTGGTCCACCACACTAGCATGACACCTTTCAAACGTGCCAGACGTGGCGAGTGGGCGTCTTGATGGGGTCGAGATGTGCACGTGGCAAGTGGGTCCCAAGTGGAGAAATCTCGCGTCGAGATGCATCTTGTGGCGTGTGTTTGGGAGTATCGCGTGTGTGTTTGTGACCAAGTTGGTGCTTGGTCCACCACACTAGCATGACACCTTTCAAACGTGCCAGACGTGGCGAGTGGGCGTCTTGATGGGGTCGAGATGTGCACGTGGCAAGTGGGTCCCAAGTGGAGAAATCTCGCGTCGAGATGCATCTTGTGGCGTGTGTTTGGGAGTATCGCGTGTGTGTTTGTGACCAAGTTGGTGCTTGGTCCACCACACTAGCATGACACCTTTCAAACGTGCCAGACGTGGCGAGTGGGCGTCTTGATGGGGTCGAGATGTGCACGTGGCAAGTGGGTCCCAAGTGGAGAAATCTCGCGTCGAGATGCATCTTGTGGCGTGTGTTTGGGAGTATCGCGTGTGTGTTTGTGACCAAGTTGGTGCTTGGTCCACCACACTAGCATGACACCTTTCAAACGTGCCAGACGTGGCGAGTGGGCGTCTTGATGGGGTCGAGATGTGCACGTGGCAAGTGGGTCCCAAGTGGAGAAATCTCGCGTCGAGATGCATCTTGTGGCGTGTGTTTGGGAGTATCGCGTGTGTGTTTGTGACCAAGTTGGTGCTTGGTCCACCACACTAGCATGACACCTTTCAAACGTGCCAGACGTGGCGAGTGGGCGTCTTGATGGGGTCGAGATGTGCACGTGGCAAGTGGGTCCCAAGTGGAGAAATCTCGCGTCGAGATGCATCTTGTGGCGTGTGTTTGGGAGTATCGCGTGTGTGTTTGTGACCAAGTTGGTGCTTGGTCCACCACACTAGCATGACACCTTTCAAACGTGCCAGACGTGGCGAGTGGGCGTCTTGATGGGGTCGAGATGTGCACGTGGCAAGTGGGTCCCAAGTGGAGAAATCTCGCGTCGAGATGCATCTTGTGGCGTGTGTTTGGGAGTATCGCGTGTGTGTTTGTGACCAAGTTGGTGCTTGGTCCACCACACTAGCATGACACCTTTCAAACGTGCCAGACGTGGCGAGTGGGCGTCTTGATGGGGTCGAGATGTGCACGTGGCAAGTGGGTCCCAAGTGGAGAAATCTCGCGTCGAGATGCATCTTGTGGCGTGTGTTTGGGAGTATCGCGTGTGTGTTTGTGACCAAGTTGGTGCTTGGTCCACCACACTAGCATGACACCTTTCAAACGTGCCAGACGTGGCGAGTGGGCGTCTTGATGGGGTCGAGATGTGCACGTGGCAAGTGGGTCCCAAGTGGAGAAATCTCGCGTCGAGATGCATCTTGTGGCGTGTGTTTGGGAGTATCGCGTGTGTGTTTGTGACCAAGTTGGTGCTTGGTCCACCACACTAGCATGACACCTTTCAAACGTGCCAGACGTGGCGAGTGGGCGTCTTGATGGGGTCGAGATGTGCACGTGGCAAGTGGGTCCCAAGTGGAGAAATCTCGCGTCGAGATGCATCTTGTGGCGTGTGTTTGGGAGTATCGCGTGTGTGTTTGTGACCAAGTTGGTGCTTGGTCCACCACACTAGCATGACACCTTTCAAACGTGCCAGACGTGGCGAGTGGGCGTCTTGATGGGGTCGAGATGTGCACGTGGCAAGTGGGTCCCAAGTGGAGAAATCTCGCGTCGAGATGCATCTTGTGGCGTGTGTTTGGGAGTATCGCGTGTGTGTTTGTGACCAAGTTGGTGCTTGGTCCACCACACTAGCATGACACCTTTCAAACGTGCCAGACGTGGCGAGTGGGCGTCTTGATGGGGTCGAGATGTGCACGTGGCAAGTGGGTCCCAAGTGGAGAAATCTCGCGTCGAGATGCATCTTGTGGCGTGTGTTTGGGAGTATCGCGTGTGTGTTTGTGACCAAGTTGGTGCTTGGTCCACCACACTAGCATGACACCTTTCAAACGTGCCAGACGTGGCGAGTGGGCGTCTTGATGGGGTCGAGATGTGCACGTGGCAAGTGGGTCCCAAGTGGAGAAATCTCGCGTCGAGATGCATCTTGTGGCGTGTGTTTGGGAGTATCGCGTGTGTGTTTGTGACCAAGTTGGTGCTTGGTCCACCACACTAGCATGACACCTTTCAAACGTGCCAGACGTGGCGAGTGGGCGTCTTGATGGGGTCGAGATGTGCACGTGGCAAGTGGGTCCCAAGTGGAGAAATCTCGCGTCGAGATGCATCTTGTGGCGTGTGTTTGGGAGTATCGCGTGTGTGTTTGTGACCAAGTTGGTGCTTGGTCCACCACACTAGCATGACACCTTTCAAACGTGCCAGACGTGGCGAGTGGGCGTCTTGATGGGGTCGAGATGTGCACGTGGCAAGTGGGTCCCAAGTGGAGAAATCTCGCGTCGAGATGCATCTTGTGGCGTGTGTTTGGGAGTATCGCGTGTGTGTTTGTGACCAAGTTGGTGCTTGGTCCACCACACTAGCATGACACCTTTCAAACGTGCCAGACGTGGCGAGTGGGCGTCTTGATGGGGTCGAGATGTGCACGTGGCAAGTGGGTCCCAAGTGGAGAAATCTCGCGTCGAGATGCATCTTGTGGCGTGTGTTTGGGAGTATCGCGTGTGTGTTTGTGACCAAGTTGGTGCTTGGTCCACCACACTAGCATGACACCTTTCAAACGTGCCAGACGTGGCGAGTGGGCGTCTTGATGGGGTCGAGATGTGCACGTGGCAAGTGGGTCCCAAGTGGAGAAATCTCGCGTCGAGATGCATCTTGTGGCGTGTGTTTGGGAGTATCGCGTGTGTGTTTGTGACCAAGTTGGTGCTTGGTCCACCACACTAGCATGACACCTTTCAAACGTGCCAGACGTGGCGAGTGGGCGTCTTGATGGGGTCGAGATGTGCACGTGGCAAGTGGGTCCCAAGTGGAGAAATCTCGCGTCGAGATGCATCTTGTGGCGTGTGTTTGGGAGTATCGCGTGTGTGTTTGTGACCAAGTTGGTGCTTGGTCCACCACACTAGCATGACACCTTTCAAACGTGCCAGACGTGGCGAGTGGGCGTCTTGATGGGGTCGAGATGTGCACGTGGCAAGTGGGTCCCAAGTGGAGAAATCTCGCGTCGAGATGCATCTTGTGGCGTGTGTTTGGGAGTATCGCGTGTGTGTTTGTGACCAAGTTGGTGCTTGGTCCACCACACTAGCATGACACCTTTCAAACGTGCCAGACGTGGCGAGTGGGCGTCTTGATGGGGTCGAGATGTGCACGTGGCAAGTGGGTCCCAAGTGGAGAAATCTCGCGTCGAGATGCATCTTGTGGCGTGTGTTTGGGAGTATCGCGTGTGTGTTTGTGACCAAGTTGGTGCTTGGTCCACCACACTAGCATGACACCTTTCAAACGTGCCAGACGTGGCGAGTGGGCGTCTTGATGGGGTCGAGATGTGCACGTGGCAAGTGGGTCCCAAGTGGAGAAATCTCGCGTCGAGATGCATCTTGTGGCGTGTGTTTGGGAGTATCGCGTGTGTGTTTGTGACCAAGTTGGTGCTTGGTCCACCACACTAGCATGACACCTTTCAAACGTGCCAGACGTGGCGAGTGGGCGTCTTGATGGGGTCGAGATGTGCACGTGGCAAGTGGGTCCCAAGTGGAGAAATCTCGCGTCGAGATGCATCTTGTGGCGTGTGTTTGGGAGTATCGCGTGTGTGTTTGTGACCAAGTTGGTGCTTGGTCCACCACACTAGCATGACACCTTTCAAACGTGCCAGACGTGGCGAGTGGGCGTCTTGATGGGGTCGAGATGTGCACGTGGCAAGTGGGTCCCAAGTGGAGAAATCTCGCGTCGAGATGCATCTTGTGGCGTGTGTTTGGGAGTATCGCGTGTGTGTTTGTGACCAAGTTGGTGCTTGGTCCACCACACTAGCATGACACCTTTCAAACGTGCCAGACGTGGCGAGTGGGCGTCTTGATGGGGTCGAGATGTGCACGTGGCAAGTGGGTCCCAAGTGGAGAAATCTCGCGTCGAGATGCATCTTGTGGCGTGTGTTTGGGAGTATCGCGTGTGTGTTTGTGACCAAGTTGGTGCTTGGTCCACCACACTAGCATGACACCTTTCAAACGTGCCAGACGTGGCGAGTGGGCGTCTTGATGGGGTCGAGATGTGCACGTGGCAAGTGGGTCCCAAGTGGAGAAATCTCGCGTCGAGATGCATCTTGTGGCGTGTGTTTGGGAGTATCGCGTGTGTGTTTGTGACCAAGTTGGTGCTTGGTCCACCACACTAGCATGACACCTTTCAAACGTGCCAGACGTGGCGAGTGGGCGTCTTGATGGGGTCGAGATGTGCACGTGGCAAGTGGGTCCCAAGTGGAGAAATCTCGCGTCGAGATGCATCTTGTGGCGTGTGTTTGGGAGTATCGCGTGTGTGTTTGTGACCAAGTTGGTGCTTGGTCCACCACACTAGCATGACACCTTTCAAACGTGCCAGACGTGGCGAGTGGGCGTCTTGATGGGGTCGAGATGTGCACGTGGCAAGTGGGTCCCAAGTGGAGAAATCTCGCGTCGAGATGCATCTTGTGGCGTGTGTTTGGGAGTATCGCGTGTGTGTTTGTGACCAAGTTGGTGCTTGGTCCACCACACTAGCATGACACCTTTCAAACGTGCCAGACGTGGCGAGTGGGCGTCTTGATGGGGTCGAGATGTGCACGTGGCAAGTGGGTCCCAAGTGGAGAAATCTCGCGTCGAGATGCATCTTGTGGCGTGTGTTTGGGAGTATCGCGTGTGTGTTTGTGACCAAGTTGGTGCTTGGTCCACCACACTAGCATGACACCTTTCAAACGTGCCAGACGTGGCGAGTGGGCGTCTTGATGGGGTCGAGATGTGCACGTGGCAAGTGGGTCCCAAGTGGAGAAATCTCGCGTCGAGATGCATCTTGTGGCGTGTGTTTGGGAGTATCGCGTGTGTGTTTGTGACCAAGTTGGTGCTTGGTCCACCACACTAGCATGACACCTTTCAAACGTGCCAGACGTGGCGAGTGGGCGTCTTGATGGGGTCGAGATGTGCACGTGGCAAGTGGGTCCCAAGTGGAGAAATCTCGCGTCGAGATGCATCTTGTGGCGTGTGTTTGGGAGTATCGCGTGTGTGTTTGTGACCAAGTTGGTGCTTGGTCCACCACACTAGCATGACACCTTTCAAACGTGCCAGACGTGGCGAGTGGGCGTCTTGATGGGGTCGAGATGTGCACGTGGCAAGTGGGTCCCAAGTGGAGAAATCTCGCGTCGAGATGCATCTTGTGGCGTGTGTTTGGGAGTATCGCGTGTGTGTTTGTGACCAAGTTGGTGCTTGGTCCACCACACTAGCATGACACCTTTCAAACGTGCCAGACGTGGCGAGTGGGCGTCTTGATGGGGTCGAGATGTGCACGTGGCAAGTGGGTCCCAAGTGGAGAAATCTCGCGTCGAGATGCATCTTGTGGCGTGTGTTTGGGAGTATCGCGTGTGTGTTTGTGACCAAGTTGGTGCTTGGTCCACCACACTAGCATGACACCTTTCAAACGTGCCAGACGTGGCGAGTGGGCGTCTTGATGGGGTCGAGATGTGCACGTGGCAAGTGGGTCCCAAGTGGAGAAATCTCGCGTCGAGATGCATCTTGTGGCGTGTGTTTGGGAGTATCGCGTGTGTGTTTGTGACCAAGTTGGTGCTTGGTCCACCACACTAGCATGACACCTTTCAAACGTGCCAGACGTGGCGAGTGGGCGTCTTGATGGGGTCGAGATGTGCACGTGGCAAGTGGGTCCCAAGTGGAGAAATCTCGCGTCGAGATGCATCTTGTGGCGTGTGTTTGGGAGTATCGCGTGTGTGTTTGTGACCAAGTTGGTGCTTGGTCCACCACACTAGCATGACACCTTTCAAACGTGCCAGACGTGGCGAGTGGGCGTCTTGATGGGGTCGAGATGTGCACGTGGCAAGTGGGTCCCAAGTGGAGAAATCTCGCGTCGAGATGCATCTTGTGGCGTGTGTTTGGGAGTATCGCGTGTGTGTTTGTGACCAAGTTGGTGCTGTGGGGGCGGGGGGGGGCGGGGGCGGGGGGGGGGGGGGGCGGGGGGGGGGGGGAGACGCTGTGTGTTTGTGCAAGTTGGTGCTTGGTCCACCACACTAGCATGACACCTTTCAAACGTGCCAGACGTGGCGAGTGGGCGTCTTGATGGGGTCGAGATGTGCACGTGGCAAGTGGTCCCAAGTGGAGAAATCTCGCGTCGAGATGCGTCTTGCGGCGTGT
>JAJGMV010000427.1:0-17494 GCA_021527685.1 Aphanomyces euteiches | reverse complement strand
ACTCCCAAACACACGCCACAAGATGCATCTCGACGCGAGATTTCTCCACTTGGACCCACTTGCCACGTGCACATCTCGACCCCATCAAGACGCCCACTCGCCACGTCTGGCACGTTTGAAAGGTGTCATGCTAGTGTGGTGGACCAAGCACCAACTTGGTCACAAACACACACGCGATACTCCCAAACACACGCCACAAGATGCATCTCGACGCGAGATTCTCCACTTGGGACCCACTTGCCACGTGCACATCTCGACCCCATCAAGACGCCACTCGCCACGTCTGGCACGTTTGAAAGGTGTCATGCTAGTGTGGTGGACCAAGCACCAACTTGGTCACAAACACACACGCACCAAACACACGCCACAAGATGCATCTCGACGCGAGATTTCTCCACTTGGACCCACTTGCCACGTGCACATCTCGACCCCATCAAGACGCCCACTCGCCACGTCTGGCACGTTTGAAAGGTGTCATGCTAGTGTGGTGGACCAAGCACCAACTTGGTCACAAACACACACGCGATACTCCCAAACACACGCCACAAGATGCATCTCGACGCGAGATTTCTCCACTTGGGACCCACTTGCCACGTGCACATCTCGACCCCATCAAGACGCCCACTCGCCACGTCTGGCACGTTTGAAAGGTGTCATGCTAGTGTGGTGGACCAAGCACCAACTTGGTCACAAACACACACGCGATACTCCCAACACACGCCACAAGATGCATCTCGACGCGAGATTTCTCCACTTGGGCCCACTTGCCACGTGCACATCTCGACCCATCAAGACGCCCACTCGCCACGTCTGGCACGTTTGAAAGGTGTCATGCTAGTGTGGTGGACCAAGCACCAACTTGGTCACAAACACACACGCGATACCCAAACACACGCCACAAGATGCATCTCGACGCGAGATCCACTTGGGACCCACTTGCCACGTGCACATCGACCCCATCAAGACGCCCACTCGCCACGTCTGGCACGTTTGAAAGGTGTCATGCTAGTGTGTGGACCAAGCACCAACTTGGTCACAAACACACACGCGATACTCCCAAACACACGCCACAAGATGCATCTCGACGCGAGATTTCTCCACTTGGGACCCACTTGCCACGTGCACATCTCGACCCCATCAAGACGCCCACTCGCCACGTCTGGCACGTTTGAAAGGTGTCATGCTAGTGTGGTGGACCAAGCACCAACTTGGTCACAAACACACACGCGATACTCCCAAACACACGCCACAAGATGCATCTCGACGCGAGATTTCTCCACTTGGGACCCACTTGCCACGTGCACATCTCGACCCCATCAAGACGCCCACTCGCCACGTCTGGCACGTTTGAAAGGTGTCATGCTAGTGTGGTGGACCAAGCACCAACTTGGTCACAAACACACACGCGATACTTCCAAACACACGCCCAAGATGCATCTCGACGCGAGATTTCTCCACTTGGGACCCAACGTGCACATCTCGACCCCATCAAGACGCCCACTCGCCACGTCTGGCACGTTTGAAAGTGTCATGCTAGTGTGGTGGACCAAGCACCAACTTGGTCACAAACACACACGCGATACTCCAAACACACGCCCAAGATGCATCTCGACGCGAGATTTCTCCACTTGGGACCCACTTGCCACGTGCACATCTCGACCCCATCAAGACGCCCACTCGCCACGTCTGGCACGTTTGAAAGGTGTCATGCTAGTGTGGTGGACCAAGCACCAACTTGGTCACAAACACACACGCGATACTCCCAACACACGCCACAAGATGCATCTCGACGCGAGATTTCTCCACCCACTTGCCACGTGCACATCTCGACCCCATCAAGACGCCCACTCGCCACGTCTGGCACGTTTGAAACTAGTGTGGTGGACCAAGCACCAACTTGGTCACAAACACACACGCGATACTCCAAACACACGCCACAAGATGCATCTCGACGCGAGATTCTCCACTTGGGACCCACTTGCCACGTGCACATCTCGACCCCATCAAGACGCCCACTCGCCACGTCTGGCACGTTGACCAAGCACCAACTTGGTCACAAACACACACGCGATACTCCAAACACACGCCACAAGATGCATCTCGACGCGAGATTTCTCCACTTGGGACCCACTTGCCACGTGCACATCTCGACCCCATCAAGACGCCCACTCGCCACGTCTGGCACGTTTGAAAGGTGTCATGCTAGTGTGGTGGACCAAGCACCAACTTGGTCACAAACACACACGCGATACTCCCAAACACACGCCACAAGATGCATCTCGACGCGAGATTTCTCCACTTGGGACCCACTTGCCACGTGCACATCTCGACCCCATCAAGACGCCCACTCGCCACGTCTGGCACGTTTGAAAGGTGTCATGCTAGTGTGGTGGACCAAGCACCAACTTGGTCACAAACACACACGCGATACTCCCAAACACACGCCACAAGATGCATCTCGACGCGAGATTTCTCCACTTGGGACCCACTTGCCACGTGCACATCTCGACCCCATCAAGACGCCCACTCGCCACGTCTGGCACGTTTGAAAGGTGTCATGCTAGTGTGGTGGACCAAGCACCAACTTGGTCACAAAACACACACGCGATACTCCCAAACACACGCCACAAGATGCATCTCGACGCGAGATTTCTCCACTTGGGACCCACTTGCCACGTGCACATCTCGACCCCATCAAGACGCCCACTCGCCACGTCTGGCACGTTTGAAAGGTGTCATGCTAGTGTGGTGGACCAAGCACCAACTTGGTCACAAACACACACGCGATACTCCCAAACACACGCACAAGATGCATCTCGACGCGAGATTTCTCCACTTGGGACCCACTTGCCACGTGCACATCTCGACCCCATCAAGACGCCCACTCGCCACGTCTGGCACGTTTGAAAGGTGTCATGCTAGTGTGGTGGACCAAGCACCAACTTGGTCACAAACACACACGCGATACTCCCAAACACACGCCACAAGATGCATCTCGACGCGAGATTTCTCCACTTGGGACCCACTTGCCACGTGCACATCTCGACCCCATCAAGACGCCCACTCGCCACGTCTGGCACGTTTGAAAGGTGTCATGCTAGTGTGGTGGACCAAGCACCAACTTGGTCACAAACACACACGCGATACTCCCAAACACACGCCACAAGATGCATCTCGACGCGAGATTTCTCCACTTGGGACCCACTTGCCACGTGCACATCTCGACCCCATCAAGACGCCCACTCGCCACGTCTGGCACGTTTGAAAGGTGTCATGCTAGTGTGGTGGACCAAGCACCAACTTGGTCACAAACACACACGCGATACTCCCAAACACACGCCACAAGATGCATCTCGACGCGAGATTTCTCCACTTGGGACCCACTTGCCACGTGCACATCTCGACCCCATCAAGACGCCCACTCGCCACGTCTGGCACGTTTGAAAGGTGTCATGCTAGTGTGGTGGACCAAGCACCAACTTGGTCACAAACACACACGCGATACTCCCAAACACACGCCACAAGATGCATCTCGACGCGAGATTTCTCCACTTGGGACCCACTTGCCACGTGCACATCTCGACCCCATCAAGACGCCCACTCGCCACGTCTGGCACGTTTGAAAGGTGTCATGCTAGTGTGGTGGACCAAGCACCAACTTGGTCACAAACACACACGCGATACTCCCAAACACACGCCACAAGATGCATCTCGACGCGAGATTTCTCCACTTGGGACCCACTTGCCACGTGCACATCTCGACCCCATCAAGACGCCCACTCGCCACGTCTGGCACGTTTGAAAGGTGTCATGCTAGTGTGGTGGACCAAGCACCAACTTGGTCACAAACACACACGCGATACTCCCAAACACACGCCACAAGATGCATCTCGACGCGAGATTTCTCCACTTGGGACCCACTTGCCACGTGCACATCTCGACCCCATCAAGACGCCCACTCGCCACGTCTGGCACGTTTGAAAGGTGTCATGCTAGTGTGGTGGACCAAGCACCAACTTGGTCACAAACACACACGCGATACTCCCAAACACACGCCACAAGATGCATCTCGACGCGAGATTTCTCCACTTGGGACCCACTTGCCACGTGCACATCTCGACCCCATCAAGACGCCCACTCGCCACGTCTGGCACGTTTGAAAGGTGTCATGCTAGTGTGGTGGACCAAGCACCAACTTGGTCACAAACACACACGCGATACTCCCAAACACACGCCACAAGATGCATCTCGACGCGAGATTTCTCCACTTGGGACCCACTTGCCACGTGCACATCTCGACCCCATCAAGACGCCCACTCGCCACGTCTGGCACGTTTGAAAGGTGTCATGCTAGTGTGGTGGACCAAGCACCAACTTGGTCACAAACACACACGCGATACTCCCAAACACACGCCACAAGATGCATCTCGACGCGAGATTTCTCCACTTGGGACCCACTTGCCACGTGCACATCTCGACCCATCAAGACGCCCACTCGCCACGTCTGGCACGTTTGAAAGGTGTCATGCTAGTGTGGTGGACCAAGCACCAACTTGGTCACAAACACACACGCGATACTCCCAAACACACGCCACAAGATGCATCTCGACGCGAGATTTCTCCACTTGGGACCCACTTGCCACGTGCACATCTCGACCCCATCAAGACGCCCACTCGCCACGTCTGGCACGTTTGAAAAGGTGTCATGCTAGTGTGGTGGACCAAGCACCAACTTGGTCACAAACACACACGCGATACTCCCAAACACACGCCACAAGATGCATCTCGACGCGAGATTTCTCCACTTGGGACCCACTTGCCACGTGCACATCTCGACCCCATCAAGACGCCCACTCGCCACGTCTGGCACGTTTGAAAGGTGTCATGCTAGTGTGGTGGACCAAGCACCAACTTGGTCACAAACACACACGCGATACTCCCAAACACACGCCACAAGATGCATCTCGACGCGAGATTTCTCCACTTGGGACCCACTTGCCACGTGCACATCTCGACCCCATCAAGACGCCCACTCGCCACGTCTGGCACGTTTGAAAGGTGTCATGCTAGTGTGGTGGACCAAGCACCAACTTGGTCACAAACACACACGCGATACTCCCAAACACACGCCACAAGATGCATCTCGACGCGAGATTTCTCCACTTGGGACCCACTTGCCACGTGCACATCTCGACCCCATCAAGACGCCCACTCGCCACGTCTGGCACGTTTGAAAGGTGTCATGCTAGTGTGGTGGACCAAGCACCAACTTGGTCACAAACACACACGCGATACTCCCAAACACACGCCACAAGATGCATCTCGACGCGAGATTTCTCCACTTGGGACCCACTTGCCACGTGCACATCTCGACCCCATCAAGACGCCCACTCGCCACGTCTGGCACGTTTGAAAGGTGTCATGCTAGTGTGGTGGACCAAGCACCAACTTGGTCACAAACACACACGCGATACTCCCAAACACACGCCACAAGATGCATCTCGACGCGAGATTTCTCCACTTGGGACCCACTTGCCACGTGCACATCTCGACCCCATCAAGACGCCCACTCGCCACGTCTGGCACGTTTGAAAGGTGTCATGCTAGTGTGGTGGACCAAGCACCAACTTGGTCACAAACACACACGCGATACTCCCAAACACACGCCACAAGATGCATCTCGACGCGAGATTTCTCCACTTGGGACCCACTTGCCACGTGCACATCTCGACCCCATCAAGACGCCCACTCGCCACGTCTGGCACGTTTGAAAGGTGTCATGCTAGTGTGGTGGACCAAGCACCAACTTGGTCACAAACACACACGCGATACTCCCAAACACACGCCACAAGATGCATCTCGACGCGAGATTTCTCCACTTGGGACCCACTTGCCACGTGCACATTCTCGACCCCATCAAGACGCCCACTCGCCACGTCTGGCACGTTTGAAAGGTGTCATGCTAGTGTGGTGGACCAAGCACCAACTTGGTCACAAACACACACGCGATACTCCCAAACACACGCCACAAGATGCATCTCGACGCGAGATTTCTCCACTTGGGACCCACTTGCCACGTGCACATCTCGACCCCATCAAGACGCCCACTCGCCACGTCTGGCACGTTTGAAAGGTGTCATGCTAGTGTGGTGGACCAAGCACCAACTTGGTCACAAACACACACGCGATACTCCCAAACACACGCCACAAGATGCATCTCGACGCGAGATTTCTCCACTTGGGACCCACTTGCCACGTGCACATCTCGACCCCATCAAGACGCCCACTCGCCACGTCTGGCACGTTTGAAAGGTGTCATGCTAGTGTGGTGGACCAAGCACCAACTTGGTCACAAACACACACGCGATACTCCCAAACACACGCCACAAGATGCATCTCGACGCGAGATTTCTCCACTTGGGACCCACTTGCCACGTGCACATCTCGACCCCATCAAGACGCCCACTCGCCACGTCTGGCACGTTTGAAAGGTGTCATGCTAGTGTGGTGGACCAAGCACCAACTTGGTCACAAACACACACGCGATACTCCCAAACACACGCCACAAGATGCATCTCGACGCGAGATTTCTCCACTTGGGACCCACTTGCCACGTGCACATCTCGACCCCATCAAGACGCCCACTCGCCACGTCTGGCACGTTTGAAAAGGTGTCATGCTAGTGTGGTGGACCAAGCACCAACTTGGTCACAAACACACACGCGATACTCCCAAACACACGCCACAAGATGCATCTCGACGCGAGATTTCTCCACTTGGACCCACTTGCCACGTGCACATCTCGACCCCATCAAGACGCCCACTCGCCACGTCTGGCACGTTTGAAAGGTGTCATGCTAGTGTGGTGGACCAAGCACCAACTTGGTCACAAACACACACGCGATACTCCCAAACACACGCCACAAGATGCATCTCGACGCGAGATTTCTCCACTTGGGACCCACTTGCCACGTGCACATCTCGACCCATCAAGACGCCCACTCGCCACGTCTGGCACGTTTGAAAGGTGTCATGCTAGTGTGGTGGACCAAGCACCAACTTGGTCACAAACACACACGCGATACTCCCAAACACACGCCACAAGATGCATCTCGACGCGAAGATTTCTCCACTTGGGACCCACTTGCCACGTGCACATCTCGACCCCATCAAGACGCCCACTCGCCACGTCTGCACGTTTGAAAGGTGTCATGCTAGTGTGGTGGACCAAGCACCAACTGGTCACAAACACACACGCGATACTCCCAAACACACGCCACAAGATGCATCTCGACGCGAGATTTCTCCACTTGGGACCCACTTGCCACGTGCACATCTCGACCCCATCAAGACGCCCACTCGCCACGTCTGGCACGTTTGAAAGGTGTCATGCTAGTGTGGTGGACCAAGCACCAACTTGGTCACAAACACACACGCGATACTCCCAACACACGCCACAAGATGCATCTCGACGCGAGATTTCTCCACTTGGGACCCACTTGCCACGTGCACATCTCGACCCATCAAGACGCCACTCGCCACGTCTGGCACGTTTGAAAGGTGTCATGCTAGTGTGGTGGACCAAGCACCAACTTGGTCACAAACACACACGCGATACTCCCAAACACACGCCACAAGATGCATCTCGACGCGAGATTTCTCCACTTGGGACCCACTTGCCACGTGCACATCTCGACCCCATCAAGACGCCCACTCGCCACGTCTGGCACGTTGAAAGGTGTCATGCTAGTGTGGTGGACCAAGCACCAACTTGGTCACAAACACACACGCGATACTCCAAACACACGCCACAAGATGCATCTCGACGCGAGATTTCTCCACTTGGGACCCACTTGCCACGTGCACATCTCGACCCCATCAGACGCACTCGCCACGTCTGGCACGTTTGAAAGGTGTCATGCTAGTGTGGTGGACCAAGCACCAATTGGTCACAAAACACACGCGATACTCCCAAAACACGCACAAGATGCATCTCGACGCGAGATTTCTCCACTTGGGACCCACTGCCACGTGCACATCTCGACCCCATCAAGACGCCCACTCGCCACGTCTGGCACGTTTGAAAGGTGTCATGCTAGTGTGGTGGACCAAGCACCAACTTGGTCACAAACACACACGCGATACTCCCAAACACACGCCACAAGATGCATCTCGACGCGAGATTTCTCCACTTGGGACCACTTGCACGTGCACATCTCGACCCATCAAGACGCCCACTCGCCACGTCTGGCACGTTTGAAAGGTGTCATGCTAGTGTGGTGGACCGTGGCTAAGCAAACCAACTTGGTCACAAACACAACACGCGATACTCCAAACACACGCCACAAGATTCATCTCGACGGCGAGATTTTCTCCACTTGGGACCCCCCACTTGCCACGGTGCACATCTCGACCCCATCAAGACGACTCCACATCGCACACGTTGGCACGTTTGAAAGGTGGTCATGCTAGTGTGGTGGACCAAGCACCAAACTTGGTCACAAACACACACGCGATACTCCAAACACACGCCACAAGATTCATCTCGACGCGAGATTTCTCCACTTGGGACCCACTTGCCACGTGCCATCTCGACCCATCAAGACGCCCACTCGCACGTCTGGCACGTTTGAAAGGTGTCATGCTAGTGTGGTGGACAAGCACCAACTTGGTCACAAACACACACGCGATACTCCCAAACACACGCCACAAGATGCATCTCGACCCACTTGCCACGTGCACATCTCGACCCCATCAAGACGCCCACTCGCCACGTCTGGCACGTTTGAAAGGTGTCATGCTAGTGTGGTGGACAAGCACCAACTTGGTCACAACACACACGCGATACTCCAAACACACGCCACAAGATGCATCTCGACGCGAGATTTCTCCACTTGGGACCCACTTGCCACTTGCACAGCTTGTTGGCGACAAACAGTCCGCTCTGAAGAGGCACATTGCAACCTTTGAAAAATGATATGGATATGGATGAAATTGTATTGTAATAGATGTCGCTTTGCTAACTGCATGATAATACACACTCTTTGTTTTTTCCACAGCTTTGCTTGTTCTAGGTTGTCGTCTGCGCTTCCAAAAGACTTTGTCTAGAGTACCACAGGTTGTCAATAGGTTATGAGCGGCAATTCAGACGACAAGTTTATCATCTACCAACCTTTATTGGCGTTGGGTTTCGTCCATGCATTTGCAGGTCGTTGAGTATTTGACCATTGTGGATCAGTATGAAGATGCTCGAGTGGAGCCCCCTACAGGAGACGAGCTGGCGTCCCTGAAGGGCAAGAAAAAGAGTCGAAACCAGTTGAAAGCAGCATGTATTATTCGAAATGCTCTTGATGAAGAGCATCGAATGGAAACCTATCAGTTTCGTGACCCTTGTCCATAATGACTTATTTGGAAACAAAATATGCTCTGAACTGTGCTGCGAGCATTGGCCAATCGAAAAGACAGTACTATAGTCTTCGTCTGTCAAAGGGTGGTGATATGGGAGATTACATTGTGAAGACGTTGAAATGTATTGAGGAACTAAGAGACTAACGAACGCATACCAGACGACATGAAAAGAGCGAATTTATTCCAAAGCCTTAGTTCTGACTGGAATGGGTTCATTGGCGTTCTTCAGCAAAGCAAAACCTTCAATGAAATGACAACACTGGCTCGTGGTGAATACTTACGACGTAAAGAGCAAGATATTCACGAAAATCAGCAAAATACTGGAGCGTCTCTCAACACTGAAGTGAAGCAGAACTCGCATCCCAAGAAAGATTATTGTAAAGTTAAATGCTTCAAGTGTCTGAAAATGGGGCACTATGCCAACAAATGTAAATCGAAGAAGAAGAGTGATAGAAGTGGTATCACGAATAAGGCTGACCCAGCTGGGTGTCTCATTTTAAGTTGAGCCTTTTGCTGCTTCAGCACTTCATGTTCATGACACTGAGTGGTTTGTTGATTCTGGAGCAAGCCATCATATGACAAATGACACTCGGAACCTTGTTAATATTACATTCTTGGAGGATCCCATCGCCATATCGACTGCTTCGGGTGAAACAATTTACGCAACTCGACGTGGTGATGCACCTTTATTTCTAAATGGTAAACAAGTCTGCCTTCTCAAAGACACCTTGTATATTGCAAATTTAAAGAAGAACCTTGTGTCGATATCTAAAGCAGCATCCAAAGGCCTTGAATGCAGCTTTCGTGGTGACAAATGCCAAATTGGTCAGGGTATTGACAAACTTATTGCATTGAAGACTAGCAACAATTTATATTTGTTAGAAGCAAAATCACAGTCAACTTGTGGAAATGCATCATTCGCTTCCAAGAAAATCGACGATGACATAGAGACTTGGCACAAACGCTTGGGGCATCTGAATGCAAGAGACTGTGCCAAAATCGTCAAAGCTAGTCGGGGTATTATTCTGAAAGATTCTGAATTGGAGACATGCAAAACATGTGTCATGGGGAAGCTTGTTCGTATTCATTTCCACCTGTGGAGCGTCGAAAGTTTAGTAAGGACATATTGTGATTGCTGTCGATTATTGTGGTCCTGTCAAGCTAACTCTCGAGATGGTTTTCAATGGTATAGTCAGCATGAATTTGTGAGCCATTTTCACATTGTCCATGCAATTGCTGTTAAGACAAAAGATTCCTATGAGCAAACCAGATGCTTGAAGGCTTTCAATAACAAAAATGGAAGCATACAGTAAAAGGAAAGTTCGCTTTGTGAAAACAGACAATGCAAAAGAGTACAGTGGTGATGCCTTTGCTTCATTTTGCTTATCACGTGGGATTGTTCAAGATTTACTACACCTCATTCACCTCAGCAAAATGGAATTATCGAACGCAGCAACCGTACCCTCATAGAAATGACAAGTCCCTACTTTTGGGATCAAAGTTTACCATCTAATTTTTGGTGTGAAGCTTTGGACTGTGCTGTATATTTCAGAAATAGATCCCTTCACGGGCTTTGCACGGGAAGTCACCATATGAAGCACTTATGGGTACACCTCCTCCTCTTGATCATTTACGTGTGTTTGGATGTAAAGTCATGGTTCATATTCCAAGCGTACATCGCTCCAAATTGGCCACCAAGGCTCGTGCTGGTGTGTTTGTGGGTACTCAAAGGATAGTTTGTCGTACCTTATCTATATCGCCGATCAGGCAAAGGAGAAATCGTACATTCTCGAGATGTTGTGTTTTCGAAAATGAATTTTGCGAACAGCATACTGGTGGTGCGATTGATATTCCAGAACCAGTGGGAGCTGCGACTTCGACGTCCTAATACGCATCCAACACCAATCTCTGATGACTCATTTCCAATTACATTTCATATCCAGGAATTTATGACCCCTCAAATTCAGGGGAAGGATCACAACATGAATTTGATGGAAGCACAAGCAACATAGTGGTCGAGATGGTTCAATTCAAACAGAAACACATATGCGAGCACATTCTGATGGCGATAACATTTTTGCCACTCCACCTGTTGCTCGACAATTGCGTTTTGACTTGGATGAAGACGAGTCCATGTCACCAGGGCAACCTATTGACAGTGGTTCTAACAGTGCGAGAGATATTACAACCACTAGAGCTGGAGAGTCGTGCGTCCTCCAAATCGATTAACGTCTGATGGTCATTTTGGATTAATTGCAATGGCTGGAGATGCTCAAGCTTTATCTCGACCTGACACGACAGAATGGCAAAACGCTATGGATAGTGAAGCTTTATCTCGACCTGACGCGACAGAATGGCAAAACGCTATGGATAGTGATATTCAAAGTCTCATTGCGAATGGCACATTTGACTGCGTGCCTCTTCCAGCTGGGCGGAAAGCCATTAAAACTAAATGGGTGTTTAAAATCAAAATGGTACCAAGTGGTGAAATTGACAAATACAAAGCTCGTCTTGTAGCTGGTGGATACAGCCAAGTTCATGGCATTGATTACACTGAAACATTCAGTCCTGTCGTGAAATACAGCACTATACGACTTTTGTTAGCCTTGAGTGTTCAACACAAATGGCAAATTGGACAAGCTGATGTAAAGACAGCATTTGTGAAAGCTGATTTAGATGAATTGATCTACGTGATGCCTGCGGAAGGATATTCCGAGCCACATGGCAAAGTATGGCAATTGAAAAAGGCCTTGTATAGATTAAAGCAGTCCAGTCGTGCATGGTGGACATCATTGACTGCATTCATGATTGAAATGGGATTTACACACGCTAAATCAGACACTTGCATGTACTATGATGGGATGGGCGAGTCTGTTTTGATCGTGGTCGCGTATGTTGATGACAATGTTAGTGATGCATCGTGATCGAGAACGCATTGACAGCTTCTTAAGATTTTGTCTGAAAAATGGGACATCAACACATTTGACTCTGTGGACTATTTCCTTGGTATCGAGATACAGCAAATCGAGGATGGAATAAAACTTAGCCAAGCTACGTATGTGAAGTCAGTTCTACAACGTTTTCAAATGGATAATTCCAACCCAAAGACCACACCCATGGATGAAAATTTCTTACAAAATGGGACTGATGAGGAAACTTTAGATGCAAATGTCAGATCTGAGATTGGATCCCTTCTTCATGCGAGCATTATCACCAGACCTGACATTTCAACTGCTGTAAGAGTTCTTGCACAACAAACGGACAAACCGACCAGTAGCACCATTTTTGGAATTAAAAGAGTTATGCGCTACCTTAAAGGCACTGTTGATGGATGTCTGGTGTACAAGAGATCAGATAGTGCTGATGAAGGATTTGTTGTCTACGTTGACTCAGCATTCGCGAATGAATCAGACAGAAAATCGTCCACTGGCTTTGCCATTTTTTACCGTGGCTGCCTCGTGTCGTGGGGAACTAAGCGCCAACCAATTGTGACACTTTCAACAACTGAGACAGAGTATGTAGCTATGGTTTATGCAGCTCAGGAGTGCATTGGGCTCAAAAACATTATGTGTGAGCTGGGATTTGATGAGAAGATCACCCTATACGAAGACAACCGTGGTGCTATCTGCCTGGCAGAAAATGAGGGAATTACTCAACGCTCGAAACACATTGATTTGCGCTACCATTGGATTCACGAGCAGGTGAAAGAAAGACTATTACAATTGCGCATGTGGCTACAAATGACATGATACCGGACCATTCTACAAAGCCTCTTGGTCAAGTAAAATTTCAATATGGATTTCTGAGTGGGAGTGTTGGCGACAAACAGTCGCCCTGAAGAGGCACATTGCAACCTTTGAAAAATGATATGGATATGGATTAAATTGTATTGTAATAGATGTCGCTTTGCTCACTGCATGATAATACGCACTCATTGTTTTTCCACAGCTTTGATTGCTCTAGGTTCTCGTCTGCGCTTCCAAAAGACTTTGTCTAGAGTACCACAGGTTGTCAATACATCTCGACCCCATCAAGATGCCCACTCGCCACGTCTGGCACGTTTGAAAGGTGTCATGCCAGTGTGGTGGACCAAGCACCAACTTGGTCACAAACACACACGCGATACTCCCAAACACACGCCGCAAGATGCATCTCGACGCGAGATTTCTCCACTTGGGACCCACTTGCCACGTGCACATCTCGACCCCATCAAGACGCCCACTCGCCACGTCTGGCACGTTTGAAAGGTGTCATGCTAGTGTGGTGGACCAAGCACCACCTTGGTCACAAACACACGCGCGATACTGCCTTGTATCAATGGAATGATGATTGTGATAAACCTTTCGCATAAGTTTTAGTTAAAGTGTGAAAAATTTGAGACATGATATTTGTACGTGTATTTACCAAAGTGAATTGACTTTTGCGAAGAATGGTTTCTTTCTTTCCACACAAAACAATGTCATAATTGCATTCAAGCGTGACACTCTCCATATCTCAAGACGAGACCCCGCTCTTAAACAGGAAATCGCGAACTCACTAATCTCGTGGAGAGGTCATGACTATCTGGTACGAAGTGTTGACCCAATGGAGGAACTCTATTATGTTTCACTCCAAATACAGTACATGACAACATCGATCCAGGAATCTATCTAGAGATATTTTGGACCATCTGGTATGGATTTACCAATCACCCCAGGAAATTGTTACAGACGAATACAGTGTGTACATGTGCCAGAAATCTACGCCCGAATGGCTCATAAACCACAATCAAACTATCGAGATACAGGGCTCAACGTAAATCTTTATACACAAAAATGGGTAGACTCAATAAGAAGCATCGACGTCATCAACATGAAATTCAATTAGAACAAGCATCAAACTCCCAGAAAGAAACAAGTGAACAGCACGTCGACGCACCCATCAGCCCCTGTGCTGGTCCCACTTCTCACACAGATGGCACAAATGACAATACTCATCAACGCAGTTTAAACTCCGTGGCCAACACGTCCACAGGATGAGAAATCTCGGAAGAGTTAAACCAAAACGGCAGTGGCGATACTCAAAGCACCCGAAATAACACGCCGAAACCATCAGGGGAAATCTCGCCCTCAGCATTAGGCAGTCAAAACTCTTCAATGACCAGACAGCATAACAATATGTGCCCCACGAATAACCCACGCACCGCGTCATCAAACAGCAACGATACCGGAAAATTTACTAACAATAAAGGCAAAGCGAAACAGTGGACTGCCATTTCAATTTGGGAAATAAAGTGACAACAAGGAGCTTGACTGCATCTACCAATGATAAATCTTCCATGAAAAAGACAAATTTATCGATTGAAGTACCTCTTCCAGTTAACAAAAGATCCTTTCCACAGTCTGACGAAGAGGAAACAAAATCACCCCCCTCGCCAACTGATTTACCATCTCTAACGAAAAAATCCAAACAACAATGAAAACCACAAAATCGACGGAATATACGGGAAATATAAACGCAAAACATTTTAACCCCCATAGGGCCAGTAACCAAAGCAACAGCATCTCAGCCGCCAACACCACAATCTATTCTGAACAAACAAACATACCCCACCTGAAAAACAAGCAATGTCAAGCACACCAACGAGCAATAATAATCTACATATTACATCAGTAAATGCAAATGGAACACGGACCAACCCTTGTGAAATGATAATGCAACTGAAAACTCAAGACATAGTCTTTATACAAGACACACGAGTCTACTCAACGGCAGCTGAGCAATATGCCAGTTACGTATGGAAACAACAAACAAACCTCGAAGGATTTTCAAACATTACCTATCGACCTCAACGACAGCACATAATGGAGTCAACTTTATTTAGACATGAAACATTAACGCCCCAAACCTATGCCAAATCTATACCTGGCAGATACCAAACAACTAAAATTCAATGGTGTCGAAGAACTGTAATCTGTCATAACGTATACGCACCTGTCAACAAACAACAACAAACTGAATTTATCGATCCCTTCGAAGAAACATTCCGACAAATTTCTTGCATATTATAGAGGGGACTTTAATGCAGTTATCAACCCCAGTGAAGACATGTTTCACCCGAAAATAACAGTTTCAACGCTGAATTGATTGACTGGATGACTCACTTGGACGTGGTAGACGCCCGGCGTCTATAATTTCCAAACAAAAAGGACTACACTAGTCCTAAACTCACAAAACGCATTGACATGATCTTCATTTCTCTCCAACTTGCTATGCCGTTCAAATACAGTGTCCGCCACACACCCACATGCCTTTGCACATGGAAAAGATTAGTTTGGTGGTACCATCAATACCTTACGGTTTAGTACCAAATGCTACATAGTGTGGACTATATGGAGATGGAGAAATGACACAATACACTTGAATGAAAGTTACTCTGACAATGTTTACTACCAACTCTTAGCTGGCAACGTGCTTCACACTTCGCTCCAAAATGCTATTAGAAGAGAAATGAAGTCATGCTTGCCTCATCACATTAAGAATTTTCTTCGACAATTGGACAACTTTCCAAAATTAAAAGAAATTACAGTAAATTACCGAAGAGTTCATGATATTCATCCAGAAAATCAAAACATGTCAACAAACTCCCCATCAACAGTTATTCAACGTGTCCCTTCCCTTAGTTCTCCACATCATAGATATCGCTCAATCAGAACCATTGAAACAATTCAAAATCACTCTTCATTACCTACCATACTCCAAAGAACTCACGAACATCAAGAAATTTGTTTAACATTCCCGATATCACCAATGAGACAAG
The DNA here is from genome assembly GCA_021527685.1 of Aphanomyces euteiches. Classification (NCBI taxonomy): domain Eukaryota; phylum Oomycota; class Saprolegniomycetes; order Saprolegniales; family Verrucalvaceae; genus Aphanomyces; species Aphanomyces euteiches. The sequence continues at coordinate 1,287 of JAJGMV010000427.1, read as the reverse complement.
TTTCGCCCTCTCTCAAATTTCACAACTTCTTCAAACCACATCTATCTCAGTCATTCCCAAGACCTCCTCCAAAACCTAATTTCTAGAAAACCTTCTATATTTTATACCCATCACACTTTATAGTTTTTCTAACTATATTGGACACTAATTTGAAAATAGCCAATTAAATGGTAGATTCCTTTGGACTGCCAATCAGATATCATTTTGAAAATCAACACCCAGAAATCTTAGGAGGGGAAAGGCCATGCCAACTGCGCAAGATCAATGGGTTTGCCGCGCAGAATCGACTCGATTTAACACTGATCTTTGTATGTGTAGGCGTGGTTTCTTGTCTTTACGACTGTCTTCTTATCGTTCTACATCTTTACGAGTCCGTTCGTGGAAAATCGCGAATTGCTGGATCGATGGACTGTCTACGTATATTTCTCTATGGGGCTCTATACGTGGCTTTTGTCTGCTGTCGCTGTGCACGTTCCGCTCACAGAGCTTGGTATGATGGATTACGATGTCAAGCAACCGGTAAGATTGTTTTTGAGTGAGAAGTAACCTCGTATTTGCACAGGTGTCATTATTTTTGCCAATTTTCTTTAGTTCAATCGCGATCCTTGTCGCGTTTCAAACTGCGCTGTACTTACTCAAACGCTTTGGATGGGTGACACGATTTTCCAGCTTATCGTATGAATATTTGGCGATTACTTGGCTATTGAGAAATTTATTCTAGGTGGAATCGACTCGTCTCGACAATTATTCGAAATAGCGCTGCCGTCAGCGTATCTTGCTGCATTCTAATAGTTCACTGTGATGCAGATGACGAAGTTTGCAACCATTGCTTGAGCTAAATGCTGAAGTTGGGCCTGTAGGATGCAAACTTCCCCAAAACATATAATCGTCATGCTTGTGAGCACTTATTCGGCGCATCGAGCTCACCAATTCCTGTCCCCGCGAGGTACATTTACATCAATGAGCAATTAGTAAATTATTTTGTATAGTTACCAAGGCGCATTTTTTATTTGGATTACAGGACTTACACTAGCCATGGTGAATTTTGTATTTGAGCGTCTGGTGGGTTTTCAGGTTTTTGCAATGCATTGGCACAGCGACGACGACGAAGACGATGGCAATGCACATGCTACGCTTCCACCTGAACATGCCCTTCCAATGGTACCATGGTATTCCATGTTTATGTTTGATACTGGATTTCAACTGCTCATTTCTCTCAAAATATTTCTCGGTCGCTTTGACAAACGGGTGATGCAAGCAGCTTTGCACCCCAATTATAGAGTATCA
>JAJGMV010000087.1:0-13422 GCA_021527685.1 Aphanomyces euteiches | reverse complement strand
CACCACACTACCATGACACCTTTCAAACGTGCCACACGTCGCGAGTGGACGTCTTCATGGGGTCGAGAGATGCACGTGCCACGTCGCACCACATGCGAGAGGAAACACGTTGAGATGCATCTTGTGGCGTGTGTTTGGGACACTCGCGTGTTGCTTTCGAGCCAAGTTGGTGCTTGGTCCACCACACTACCATGACACCTTTCAAACGTGCCACACGTCGCGAGTGGACGTCTTCATGGGGTCGAGAGATGCACGTGCCACGTCGCACCACATGCGAGAGGAAACACGTTGAGATGCATCTTGTGGCGTGTGTTTGGGACACTCGCGTGTTGCTTTCGAGCCAAGTTGGTGCTTGGTCCACCACACTACCATGACACCTTTCAAACGTGCCACACGTCGCGAGTGGACGTCTTCATGGGGTCGAGAGATGCACGTGCCACGTCGCACCACATGCGAGAGGAAACACGTTGAGATGCATCTTGTGGCGTGTGTTTGGGACACTCGCGTGTTGCTTTCGAGCCAAGTTGGTGCTTGGTCCACCACACTACCATGACACCTTTCAAACGTGCCACACGTCGCGAGTGGACGTCTTCATGGGGTCGAGAGATGCACGTGCCACGTCGCACCACATGCGAGAGGAAACACGTTGAGATGCATCTTGTGGCGTGTGTTTGGGACACTCGCGTGTTGCTTTCGAGCCAAGTTGGTGCTTGGTCCACCACACTACCATGACACCTTTCAAACGTGCCACACGTCGCGAGTGGACGTCTTCATGGGGTCGAGAGATGCACGTGCCACGTCGCACCACATGCGAGAGGAAACACGTTGAGATGCATCTTGTGGCGTGTGTTTGGGACACTCGCGTGTTGCTTTCGAGCCAAGTTGGTGCTTGGTCCACCACACTACCATGACACCTTTCAAACGTGCCACACGTCGCGAGTGGACGTCTTCATGGGGTCGAGAGATGCACGTGCCACGTCGCACCACATGCGAGAGGAAACACGTTGAGATGCATCTTGTGGCGTGTGTTTGGGACACTCGCGTGTTGCTTTCGAGCCAAGTTGGTGCTTGGTCCACCACACTACCATGACACCTTTCAAACGTGCCACACGTCGCGAGTGGACGTCTTCATGGGGTCGAGAGATGCACGTGCCACGTCGCACCACATGCGAGAGGAAACACGTTGAGATGCATCTTGTGGCGTGTGTTTGGGACACTCGCGTGTTGCTTTCGAGCCAAGTTGGTGCTTGGTCCACCACACTACCATGACACCTTTCAAACGTGCCACACGTCGCGAGTGGACGTCTTCATGGGGTCGAGAGATGCACGTGCCACGTCGCACCACATGCGAGAGGAAACACGTTGAGATGCATCTTGTGGCGTGTGTTTGGGACACTCGCGTGTTGCTTTCGAGCCAAGTTGGTGCTTGGTCCACCACACTACCATGACACCTTTCAAACGTGCCACACGTCGCGAGTGGACGTCTTCATGGGGTCGAGAGATGCACGTGCCACGTCGCACCACATGCGAGAGGAAACACGTTGAGATGCATCTTGTGGCGTGTGTTTGGGACACTCGCGTGTTGCTTTCGAGCCAAGTTGGTGCTTGGTCCACCACACTACCATGACACCTTTCAAACGTGCCACACGTCGCGAGTGGACGTCTTCATGGGGTCGAGAGATGCACGTGCCACGTCGCACCACATGCGAGAGGAAACACGTTGAGATGCATCTTGTGGCGTGTGTTTGGGACACTCGCGTGTTGCTTTCGAGCCAAGTTGGTGCTTGGTCCACCACACTACCATGACACCTTTCAAACGTGCCACACGTCGCGAGTGGACGTCTTCATGGGGTCGAGAGATGCACGTGCCACGTCGCACCACATGCGAGAGGAAACACGTTGAGATGCATCTTGTGGCGTGTGTTTGGGACACTCGCGTGTTGCTTTCGAGCCAAGTTGGTGCTTGGTCCACCACACTACCATGACACCTTTCAAACGTGCCACACGTCGCGAGTGGACGTCTTCATGGGGTCGAGAGATGCACGTGCCACGTCGCACCACATGCGAGAGGAAACACGTTGAGATGCATCTTGTGGCGTGTGTTTGGGACACTCGCGTGTTGCTTTCGAGCCAAGTTGGTGCTTGGTCCACCACACTACCATGACACCTTTCAAACGTGCCACACGTCGCGAGTGGACGTCTTCATGGGGTCGAGAGATGCACGTGCCACGTCGCACCACATGCGAGAGGAAACACGTTGAGATGCATCTTGTGGCGTGTGTTTGGGACACTCGCGTGTTGCTTTCGAGCCAAGTTGGTGCTTGGTCCACCACACTACCATGACACCTTTCAAACGTGCCACACGTCGCGAGTGGACGTCTTCATGGGGTCGAGAGATGCACGTGCCACGTCGCACCACATGCGAGAGGAAACACGTTGAGATGCATCTTGTGGCGTGTGTTTGGGACACTCGCGTGTTGCTTTCGAGCCAAGTTGGTGCTTGGTCCACCACACTACCATGACACCTTTCAAACGTGCCACACGTCGCGAGTGGACGTCTTCATGGGGTCGAGAGATGCACGTGCCACGTCGCACCACATGCGAGAGGAAACACGTTGAGATGCATCTTGTGGCGTGTGTTTGGGACACTCGCGTGTTGCTTTCGAGCCAAGTTGGTGCTTGGTCCACCACACTACCATGACACCTTTCAAACGTGCCACACGTCGCGAGTGGACGTCTTCATGGGGTCGAGAGATGCACGTGCCACGTCGCACCACATGCGAGAGGAAACACGTTGAGATGCATCTTGTGGCGTGTGTTTGGGACACTCGCGTGTTGCTTTCGAGCCAAGTTGGTGCTTGGTCCACCACACTACCATGACACCTTTCAAACGTGCCACACGTCGCGAGTGGACGTCTTCATGGGGTCGAGAGATGCACGTGCCACGTCGCACCACATGCGAGAGGAAACACGTTGAGATGCATCTTGTGGCGTGTGTTTGGGACACTCGCGTGTTGCTTTCGAGCCAAGTTGGTGCTTGGTCCACCACACTACCATGACACCTTTCAAACGTGCCACACGTCGCGAGTGGACGTCTTCATGGGGTCGAGAGATGCACGTGCCACGTCGCACCACATGCGAGAGGAAACACGTTGAGATGCATCTTGTGGCGTGTGTTTGGGACACTCGCGTGTTGCTTTCGAGCCAAGTTGGTGCTTGGTCCACCACACTACCATGACACCTTTCAAACGTGCCACACGTCGCGAGTGGACGTCTTCATGGGGTCGAGAGATGCACGTGCCACGTCGCACCACATGCGAGAGGAAACACGTTGAGATGCATCTTGTGGCGTGTGTTTGGGACACTCGCGTGTTGCTTTCGAGCCAAGTTGGTGCTTGGTCCACCACACTACCATGACACCTTTCAAACGTGCCACACGTCGCGAGTGGACGTCTTCATGGGGTCGAGAGATGCACGTGCCACGTCGCACCACATGCGAGAGGAAACACGTTGAGATGCATCTTGTGGCGTGTGTTTGGGACACTCGCGTGTTGCTTTCGAGCCAAGTTGGTGCTTGGTCCACCACACTACCATGACACCTTTCAAACGTGCCACACGTCGCGAGTGGACGTCTTCATGGGGTCGAGAGATGCACGTGCCACGTCGCACCACATGCGAGAGGAAACACGTTGAGATGCATCTTGTGGCGTGTGTTTGGGACACTCGCGTGTTGCTTTCGAGCCAAGTTGGTGCTTGGTCCACCACACTACCATGACACCTTTCAAACGTGCCACACGTCGCGAGTGGACGTCTTCATGGGGTCGAGAGATGCACGTGCCACGTCGCACCACATGCGAGAGGAAACACGTTGAGATGCATCTTGTGGCGTGTGTTTGGGACACTCGCGTGTTGCTTTCGAGCCAAGTTGGTGCTTGGTCCACCACACTACCATGACACCTTTCAAACGTGCCACACGTCGCGAGTGGACGTCTTCATGGGGTCGAGAGATGCACGTGCCACGTCGCACCACATGCGAGAGGAAACACGTTGAGATGCATCTTGTGGCGTGTGTTTGGGACACTCGCGTGTTGCTTTCGAGCCAAGTTGGTGCTTGGTCCACCACACTACCATGACACCTTTCAAACGTGCCACACGTCGCGAGTGGACGTCTTCATGGGGTCGAGAGATGCACGTGCCACGTCGCACCACATGCGAGAGGAAACACGTTGAGATGCATCTTGTGGCGTGTGTTTGGGACACTCGCGTGTTGCTTTCGAGCCAAGTTGGTGCTTGGTCCACCACACTACCATGACACCTTTCAAACGTGCCACACGTCGCGAGTGGACGTCTTCATGGGGTCGAGAGATGCACGTGCCACGTCGCACCACATGCGAGAGGAAACACGTTGAGATGCATCTTGTGGCGTGTGTTTGGGACACTCGCGTGTTGCTTTCGAGCCAAGTTGGTGCTTGGTCCACCACACTACCATGACACCTTTCAAACGTGCCACACGTCGCGAGTGGACGTCTTCATGGGGTCGAGAGATGCACGTGCCACGTCGCACCACATGCGAGAGGAAACACGTTGAGATGCATCTTGTGGCGTGTGTTTGGGACACTCGCGTGTTGCTTTCGAGCCAAGTTGGTGCTTGGTCCACCACACTACCATGACACCTTTCAAACGTGCCACACGTCGCGAGTGGACGTCTTCATGGGGTCGAGAGATGCACGTGCCACGTCGCACCACATGCGAGAGGAAACACGTTGAGATGCATCTTGTGGCGTGTGTTTGGGACACTCGCGTGTTGCTTTCGAGCCAAGTTGGTGCTTGGTCCACCACACTACCATGACACCTTTCAAACGTGCCACACGTCGCGAGTGGACGTCTTCATGGGGTCGAGAGATGCACGTGCCACGTCGCACCACATGCGAGAGGAAACACGTTGAGATGCATCTTGTGGCGTGTGTTTGGGACACTCGCGTGTTGCTTTCGAGCCAAGTTGGTGCTTGGTCCACCACACTACCATGACACCTTTCAAACGTGCCACACGTCGCGAGTGGACGTCTTCATGGGGTCGAGAGATGCACGTGCCACGTCGCACCACATGCGAGAGGAAACACGTTGAGATGCATCTTGTGGCGTGTGTTTGGGACACTCGCGTGTTGCTTTCGAGCCAAGTTGGTGCTTGGTCCACCACACTACCATGACACCTTTCAAACGTGCCACACGTCGCGAGTGGACGTCTTCATGGGGTCGAGAGATGCACGTGCCACGTCGCACCACATGCGAGAGGAAACACGTTGAGATGCATCTTGTGGCGTGTGTTTGGGACACTCGCGTGTTGCTTTCGAGCCAAGTTGGTGCTTGGTCCACCACACTACCATGACACCTTTCAAACGTGCCACACGTCGCGAGTGGACGTCTTCATGGGGTCGAGAGATGCACGTGCCACGTCGCACCACATGCGAGAGGAAACACGTTGAGATGCATCTTGTGGCGTGTGTTTGGGACACTCGCGTGTTGCTTTCGAGCCAAGTTGGTGCTTGGTCCACCACACTACCATGACACCTTTCAAACGTGCCACACGTCGCGAGTGGACGTCTTCATGGGGTCGAGAGATGCACGTGCCACGTCGCACCACATGCGAGAGGAAACACGTTGAGATGCATCTTGTGGCGTGTGTTTGGGACACTCGCGTGTTGCTTTCGAGCCAAGTTGGTGCTTGGTCCACCACACTACCATGACACCTTTCAAACGTGCCACACGTCGCGAGTGGACGTCTTCATGGGGTCGAGAGATGCACGTGCCACGTCGCACCACATGCGAGAGGAAACACGTTGAGATGCATCTTGTGGCGTGTGTTTGGGACACTCGCGTGTTGCTTTCGAGCCAAGTTGGTGCTTGGTCCACCACACTACCATGACACCTTTCAAACGTGCCACACGTCGCGAGTGGACGTCTTCATGGGGTCGAGAGATGCACGTGCCACGTCGCACCACATGCGAGAGGAAACACGTTGAGATGCATCTTGTGGCGTGTGTTTGGGACACTCGCGTGTTGCTTTCGAGCCAAGTTGGTGCTTGGTCCACCACACTACCATGACACCTTTCAAACGTGCCACACGTCGCGAGTGGACGTCTTCATGGGGTCGAGAGATGCACGTGCCACGTCGCACCACATGCGAGAGGAAACACGTTGAGATGCATCTTGTGGCGTGTGTTTGGGACACTCGCGTGTTGCTTTCGAGCCAAGTTGGTGCTTGGTCCACCACACTACCATGACACCTTTCAAACGTGCCACACGTCGCGAGTGGACGTCTTCATGGGGTCGAGAGATGCACGTGCCACGTCGCACCACATGCGAGAGGAAACACGTTGAGATGCATCTTGTGGCGTGTGTTTGGGACACTCGCGTGTTGCTTTCGAGCCAAGTTGGTGCTTGGTCCACCACACTACCATGACACCTTTCAAACGTGCCACACGTCGCGAGTGGACGTCTTCATGGGGTCGAGAGATGCACGTGCCACGTCGCACCACATGCGAGAGGAAACACGTTGAGATGCATCTTGTGGCGTGTGTTTGGGACACTCGCGTGTTGCTTTCGAGCCAAGTTGGTGCTTGGTCCACCACACTACCATGACACCTTTCAAACGTGCCACACGTCGCGAGTGGACGTCTTCATGGGGTCGAGAGATGCACGTGCCACGTCGCACCACATGCGAGAGGAAACACGTTGAGATGCATCTTGTGGCGTGTGTTTGGGACACTCGCGTGTTGCTTTCGAGCCAAGTTGGTGCTTGGTCCACCACACTACCATGACACCTTTCAAACGTGCCACACGTCGCGAGTGGACGTCTTCATGGGGTCGAGAGATGCACGTGCCACGTCGCACCACATGCGAGAGGAAACACGTTGAGATGCATCTTGTGGCGTGTGTTTGGGACACTCGCGTGTTGCTTTCGAGCCAAGTTGGTGCTTGGTCCACCACACTACCATGACACCTTTCAAACGTGCCACACGTCGCGAGTGGACGTCTTCATGGGGTCGAGAGATGCACGTGCCACGTCGCACCACATGCGAGAGGAAACACGTTGAGATGCATCTTGTGGCGTGTGTTTGGGACACTCGCGTGTTGCTTTCGAGCCAAGTTGGTGCTTGGTCCACCACACTACCATGACACCTTTCAAACGTGCCACACGTCGCGAGTGGACGTCTTCATGGGGTCGAGAGATGCACGTGCCACGTCGCACCACATGCGAGAGGAAACACGTTGAGATGCATCTTGTGGCGTGTGTTTGGGACACTCGCGTGTTGCTTTCGAGCCAAGTTGGTGCTTGGTCCACCACACTACCATGACACCTTTCAAACGTGCCACACGTCGCGAGTGGACGTCTTCATGGGGTCGAGAGATGCACGTGCCACGTCGCACCACATGCGAGAGGAAACACGTTGAGATGCATCTTGTGGCGTGTGTTTGGGACACTCGCGTGTTGCTTTCGAGCCAAGTTGGTGCTTGGTCCACCACACTACCATGACACCTTTCAAACGTGCCACACGTCGCGAGTGGACGTCTTCATGGGGTCGAGAGATGCACGTGCCACGTCGCACCACATGCGAGAGGAAACACGTTGAGATGCATCTTGTGGCGTGTGTTTGGGACACTCGCGTGTTGCTTTCGAGCCAAGTTGGTGCTTGGTCCACCACACTACCATGACACCTTTCAAACGTGCCACACGTCGCGAGTGGACGTCTTCATGGGGTCGAGAGATGCACGTGCCACGTCGCACCACATGCGAGAGGAAACACGTTGAGATGCATCTTGTGGCGTGTGTTTGGGACACTCGCGTGTTGCTTTCGAGCCAAGTTGGTGCTTGGTCCACCACACTACCATGACACCTTTCAAACGTGCCACACGTCGCGAGTGGACGTCTTCATGGGGTCGAGAGATGCACGTGCCACGTCGCACCACATGCGAGAGGAAACACGTTGAGATGCATCTTGTGGCGTGTGTTTGGGACACTCGCGTGTTGCTTTCGAGCCAAGTTGGTGCTTGGTCCACCACACTACCATGACACCTTTCAAACGTGCCACACGTCGCGAGTGGACGTCTTCATGGGGTCGAGAGATGCACGTGCCACGTCGCACCACATGCGAGAGGAAACACGTTGAGATGCATCTTGTGGCGTGTGTTTGGGACACTCGCGTGTTGCTTTCGAGCCAAGTTGGTGCTTGGTCCACCACACTACCATGACACCTTTCAAACGTGCCACACGTCGCGAGTGGACGTCTTCATGGGGTCGAGAGATGCACGTGCCACGTCGCACCACATGCGAGAGGAAACACGTTGAGATGCATCTTGTGGCGTGTGTTTGGGACACTCGCGTGTTGCTTTCGAGCCAAGTTGGTGCTTGGTCCACCACACTACCATGACACCTTTCAAACGTGCCACACGTCGCGAGTGGACGTCTTCATGGGGTCGAGAGATGCACGTGCCACGTCGCACCACATGCGAGAGGAAACACGTTGAGATGCATCTTGTGGCGTGTGTTTGGGACACTCGCGTGTTGCTTTCGAGCCAAGTTGGTGCTTGGTCCACCACACTACCATGACACCTTTCAAACGTGCCACACGTCGCGAGTGGACGTCTTCATGGGGTCGAGAGATGCACGTGCCACGTCGCACCACATGCGAGAGGAAACACGTTGAGATGCATCTTGTGGCGTGTGTTTGGGACACTCGCGTGTTGCTTTCGAGCCAAGTTGGTGCTTGGTCCACCACACTACCATGACACCTTTCAAACGTGCCACACGTCGCGAGTGGACGTCTTCATGGGGTCGAGAGATGCACGTGCCACGTCGCACCACATGCGAGAGGAAACACGTTGAGATGCATCTTGTGGCGTGTGTTTGGGACACTCGCGTGTTGCTTTCGAGCCAAGTTGGTGCTTGGTCCACCACACTACCATGACACCTTTCAAACGTGCCACACGTCGCGAGTGGACGTCTTCATGGGGTCGAGAGATGCACGTGCCACGTCGCACCACATGCGAGAGGAAACACGTTGAGATGCATCTTGTGGCGTGTGTTTGGGACACTCGCGTGTTGCTTTCGAGCCAAGTTGGTGCTTGGTCCACCACACTACCATGACACCTTTCAAACGTGCCACACGTCGCGAGTGGACGTCTTCATGGGGTCGAGAGATGCACGTGCCACGTCGCACCACATGCGAGAGGAAACACGTTGAGATGCATCTTGTGGCGTGTGTTTGGGACACTCGCGTGTTGCTTTCGAGCCAAGTTGGTGCTTGGTCCACCACACTACCATGACACCTTTCAAACGTGCCACACGTCGCGAGTGGACGTCTTCATGGGGTCGAGAGATGCACGTGCCACGTCGCACCACATGCGAGAGGAAACACGTTGAGATGCATCTTGTGGCGTGTGTTTGGGACACTCGCGTGTTGCTTTCGAGCCAAGTTGGTGCTTGGTCCACCACACTACCATGACACCTTTCAAACGTGCCACACGTCGCGAGTGGACGTCTTCATGGGGTCGAGAGATGCACGTGCCACGTCGCACCACATGCGAGAGGAAACACGTTGAGATGCATCTTGTGGCGTGTGTTTGGGACACTCGCGTGTTGCTTTCGAGCCAAGTTGGTGCTTGGTCCACCACACTACCATGACACCTTTCAAACGTGCCACACGTCGCGAGTGGACGTCTTCATGGGGTCGAGAGATGCACGTGCCACGTCGCACCACATGCGAGAGGAAACACGTTGAGATGCATCTTGTGGCGTGTGTTTGGGACACTCGCGTGTTGCTTTCGAGCCAAGTTGGTGCTTGGTCCACCACACTACCATGACACCTTTCAAACGTGCCACACGTCGCGAGTGGACGTCTTCATGGGGTCGAGAGATGCACGTGCCACGTCGCACCACATGCGAGAGGAAACACGTTGAGATGCATCTTGTGGCGTGTGTTTGGGACACTCGCGTGTTGCTTTCGAGCCAAGTTGGTGCTTGGTCCACCACACTACCATGACACCTTTCAAACGTGCCACACGTCGCGAGTGGACGTCTTCATGGGGTCGAGAGATGCACGTGCCACGTCGCACCACATGCGAGAGGAAACACGTTGAGATGCATCTTGTGGCGTGTGTTTGGGACACTCGCGTGTTGCTTTCGAGCCAAGTTGGTGCTTGGTCCACCACACTACCATGACACCTTTCAAACGTGCCACACGTCGCGAGTGGACGTCTTCATGGGGTCGAGAGATGCACGTGCCACGTCGCACCACATGCGAGAGGAAACACGTTGAGATGCATCTTGTGGCGTGTGTTTGGGACACTCGCGTGTTGCTTTCGAGCCAAGTTGGTGCTTGGTCCACCACACTACCATGACACCTTTCAAACGTGCCACACGTCGCGAGTGGACGTCTTCATGGGGTCGAGAGATGCACGTGCCACGTCGCACCACATGCGAGAGGAAACACGTTGAGATGCATCTTGTGGCGTGTGTTTGGGACACTCGCGTGTTGCTTTCGAGCCAAGTTGGTGCTTGGTCCACCACACTACCATGACACCTTTCAAACGTGCCACACGTCGCGAGTGGACGTCTTCATGGGGTCGAGAGATGCACGTGCCACGTCGCACCACATGCGAGAGGAAACACGTTGAGATGCATCTTGTGGCGTGTGTTTGGGACACTCGCGTGTTGCTTTCGAGCCAAGTTGGTGCTTGGTCCACCACACTACCATGACACCTTTCAAACGTGCCACACGTCGCGAGTGGACGTCTTCATGGGGTCGAGAGATGCACGTGCCACGTCGCACCACATGCGAGAGGAAACACGTTGAGATGCATCTTGTGGCGTGTGTTTGGGACACTCGCGTGTTGCTTTCGAGCCAAGTTGGTGCTTGGTCCACCACACTACCATGACACCTTTCAAACGTGCCACACGTCGCGAGTGGACGTCTTCATGGGGTCGAGAGATGCACGTGCCACGTCGCACCACATGCGAGAGGAAACACGTTGAGATGCATCTTGTGGCGTGTGTTTGGGACACTCGCGTGTTGCTTTCGAGCCAAGTTGGTGCTTGGTCCACCACACTACCATGACACCTTTCAAACGTGCCACACGTCGCGAGTGGACGTCTTCATGGGGTCGAGAGATGCACGTGCCACGTCGCACCACATGCGAGAGGAAACACGTTGAGATGCATCTTGTGGCGTGTGTTTGGGACACTCGCGTGTTGCTTTCGAGCCAAGTTGGTGCTTGGTCCACCACACTACCATGACACCTTTCAAACGTGCCACACGTCGCGAGTGGACGTCTTCATGGGGTCGAGAGATGCACGTGCCACGTCGCACCACATGCGAGAGGAAACACGTTGAGATGCATCTTGTGGCGTGTGTTTGGGACACTCGCGTGTTGCTTTCGAGCCAAGTTGGTGCTTGGTCCACCACACTACCATGACACCTTTCAAACGTGCCACACGTCGCGAGTGGACGTCTTCATGGGGTCGAGAGATGCACGTGCCACGTCGCACCACATGCGAGAGGAAACACGTTGAGATGCATCTTGTGGCGTGTGTTTGGGACACTCGCGTGTTGCTTTCGAGCCAAGTTGGTGCTTGGTCCACCACACTACCATGACACCTTTCAAACGTGCCACACGTCGCGAGTGGACGTCTTCATGGGGTCGAGAGATGCACGTGCCACGTCGCACCACATGCGAGAGGAAACACGTTGAGATGCATCTTGTGGCGTGTGTTTGGGACACTCGCGTGTTGCTTTCGAGCCAAGTTGGTGCTTGGTCCACCACACTACCATGACACCTTTCAAACGTGCCACACGTCGCGAGTGGACGTCTTCATGGGGTCGAGAGATGCACGTGCCACGTCGCACCACATGCGAGAGGAAACACGTTGAGATGCATCTTGTGGCGTGTGTTTGGGACACTCGCGTGTTGCTTTCGAGCCAAGTTGGTGCTTGGTCCACCACACTACCATGACACCTTTCAAACGTGCCACACGTCGCGAGTGGACGTCTTCATGGGGTCGAGAGATGCACGTGCCACGTCGCACCACATGCGAGAGGAAACACGTTGAGATGCATCTTGTGGCGTGTGTTTGGGACACTCGCGTGTTGCTTTCGAGCCAAGTTGGTGCTTGGTCCACCACACTACCATGACACCTTTCAAACGTGCCACACGTCGCGAGTGGACGTCTTCATGGGGTCGAGAGATGCACGTGCCACGTCGCACCACATGCGAGAGGAAACACGTTGAGATGCATCTTGTGGCGTGTGTTTGGGACACTCGCGTGTTGCTTTCGAGCCAAGTTGGTGCTTGGTCCACCACACTACCATGACACCTTTCAAACGTGCCACACGTCGCGAGTGGACGTCTTCATGGGGTCGAGAGATGCACGTGCCACGTCGCACCACATGCGAGAGGAAACACGTTGAGATGCATCTTGTGGCGTGTGTTTGGGACACTCGCGTGTTGCTTTCGAGCCAAGTTGGTGCTTGGTCCACCACACTACCATGACACCTTTCAAACGTGCCACACGTCGCGAGTGGACGTCTTCATGGGGTCGAGAGATGCACGTGCCACGTCGCACCACATGCGAGAGGAAACACGTTGAGATGCATCTTGTGGCGTGTGTTTGGGACACTCGCGTGTTGCTTTCGAGCCAAGTTGGTGCTTGGTCCACCACACTACCATGACACCTTTCAAACGTGCCACACGTCGCGAGTGGACGTCTTCATGGGGTCGAGAGATGCACGTGCCACGTCGCACCACATGCGAGAGGAAACACGTTGAGATGCATCTTGTGGCGTGTGTTTGGGACACTCGCGTGTTGCTTTCGAGCCAAGTTGGTGCTTGGTCCACCACACTACCATGACACCTTTCAAACGTGCCACACGTCGCGAGTGGACGTCTTCATGGGGTCGAGAGATGCACGTGCCACGTCGCACCACATGCGAGAGGAAACACGTTGAGATGCATCTTGTGGCGTGTGTTTGGGACACTCGCGTGTTGCTTTCGAGCCAAGTTGGTGCTTGGTCCACCACACTACCATGACACCTTTCAAACGTGCCACACGTCGCGAGTGGACGTCTTCATGGGGTCGAGAGATGCACGTGCCACGTCGCACCACATGCGAGAGGAAACACGTTGAGATGCATCTTGTGGCGTGTGTTTGGGACACTCGCGTGTTGCTTTCGAGCCAAGTTGGTGCTTGGTCCACCACACTACCATGACACCTTTCAAACGTGCCACACGTCGCGAGTGGACGTCTTCATGGGGTCGAGAGATGCACGTGCCACGTCGCACCACATGCGAGAGGAAACACGTTGAGATGCATCTTGTGGCGTGTGTTTGGGACACTCGCGTGTTGCTTTCGAGCCAAGTTGGTGCTTG
>JAJGMV010000153.1:0-11556 GCA_021527685.1 Aphanomyces euteiches | reverse complement strand
TGGACGTCTTCATGGGGTCGAGAGATGCACGTGCCACGTCGCACCACATGCGAGAGGAAACACGTTGAGATGCATCTTGTGGCGTGTGTTTGGGACACTCGCGTGTTGCTTTCGAGCCAAGTTGGTGCTTGGTCACCACACTACCATGACCTTTCAAACGTGCCACACGTCGCGAGTGACGTCTTCATGGGGTCGAGAGATGCACGTGCCACGTCGCACCACATGCGAGAGGAAACACGTTGAGATGCATCTTGTGGCGTGTGTTTGGACACTCGCGTGTTGCTTTCGAGCCAAGTTGGTGCTTGGTCCACCACACTACCATGACACCTTTCAAACGTGCCAGCAACGTCGCGAGTGGACGTCTTCATGGGGTCGAGAGATGCACGTGCCACGTCGCACCACATGCGAGAGGAAACACGTTGAGATGCATCTTGTGGCGTGTGTTTGGGACACTCGCGTGTTGCTTTCGAGCCAAGTTGGTGCTTGGTCCACCACACTACCATGACACCTTTCAAACGTGCCACACGTCGCGAGTGGACGTCTTCATGGGGTCGAGAGATGCACGTGCCACGTCGCACCACATGCGAGAGAAACACGTTGAGATGCATCTTGTGGCGTGTGTTTGGGACACTCGCGTGTTGCTTTCGAGCCAAAGTTGGTGCTTGGTCCACCACACTACCATGACACCTGTTCAAACGTGCCACACGTCGCGAGTGGACGTCTTCATGGGGTCGAGAGATGCACGTGCCACGTCGCACCACATGCGAGAGGAAAACACGTTGAGATGCATCTTGTGGCGTGTGTTTGGACACTCGCGTGTTGCTTTCGAGCCAAGTTGGTGCTTGGTCCACCACACTACCATGACACCTTTCAAACGTGCCACACGTCGCGAGTGGACGTCTTCATGGGGTCGAGAGATGCACGTGCCACGTCGCACCACATGCGAGAGGAAACACGTTGAGATGCATCTTGTGGCGTGTGTTTGGGACACTCGCGTGTTGCTTTCGAGCCAAGTTGGTGCTTGGTCCACCACACTACCATGACACCTTTCAAACGTGCCACACGTCGCGAGTGGACGTCTTCATGGGGTCGAGAGATGCACGTGCCACGTCGCACCACATGCGAGAGGAAACACGTTGAGATGCATCTTGTGGCGTGTGTTTGGGACACTCGCGTGTTGCTTTCGAGCCAAGTTGGTGCTTGGTCCACCACACTACCATGACACCTTTCAAACGTGCCACACGTCGCGAGTGGACGTCTTCATGGGGTCGAGAGATGCACGTGCCACGTCGCACCACATGCGAGAGGAAACACGTTGAGATGCATCTTGTGGCGTGTGTTTGGGACACTCGCGTGTTGCTTTCGAGCCAAGTTGGTGCTTGGTCCACCACACTACCATGACACCTTTCAAACGTGCCACACGTCGCGAGTGGACGTCTTCATGGGTCGAGAGATGCACGTGCCACGTCGCACCACATGCGAGAGGAAACACGTTGAGATGCATCTTGTGGCGTGTGTTTGGGACACTCGCGTGTTGCTTTCGAGCCAAGTTGGTGCTTGGTCCACCACACTACCATGACACCTTTCAAACGTGCCACACGTCGCGAGTGGACGTCTTCATGGGGTCGAGAGATGCACGTGCCACGTCGCACCACATGCGAGAGGAAACACGTTGAGATGCATCTTGTGGCGTGTGTTTGGGACACTCGCGTGTTGCTTTCGAGCCAAGTTGGTGCTTGGTCCACCACACTACCATGACACCTTTCAAACGTGCCACACGTCGCGAGTGGACGTCTTCATGGGGTCGAGAGATGCACGTGCCACGTCGCACCACATGCGAGAGGAAACACGTTGAGATGCATCTTGTGGCGTGTGTTTGGGACACTCGCGTGTTGCTTTCGAGCCAAGTTGGTGCTTGGTCCACCACACTACCATGACACCTTTCAAACGTGCCACACGTCGCGAGTGGACGTCTTCATGGGGTCGAGAGATGCACGTGCCACGTCGCACCACATGCGAGAGGAAACACGTTGAGATGCATCTTGTGGCGTGTGTTTGGGACACTCGCGTGTTGCTTTCGAGCCAAGTTGGTGCTTGGTCCACCACACTACCATGACACCTTTCAAACGTGCCACACGTCGCGAGTGGACGTCTTCATGGGGTCGAGAGATGCACGTGCCACGTCGCACCACATGCGAGAGGAAACACGTTGAGATGCATCTTGTGGCGTGTGTTTGGGACACTCGCGTGTTGCTTTCGAGCCAAGTTGGTGCTTGGTCCACCACACTACCATGACACCTTTCAAACGTGCCACACGTCGCGAGTGGACGTCTTCATGGGGTCGAGAGATGCACGTGCCACGTCGCACCACATGCGAGAGGAAACACGTTGAGATGCATCTTGTGGCGTGTGTTTGGGACACTCGCGTGTTGCTTTCGAGCCAAGTTGGTGCTTGGTCCACCACACTACCATGACACCTTTCAAACGTGCCACACGTCGCGAGTGGACGTCTTCATGGGGTCGAGAGATGCACGTGCCACGTCGCACCACATGCGAGAGGAAACACGTTGAGATGCATCTTGTGGCGTGTGTTTGGGACACTCGCGTGTTGCTTTCGAGCCAAGTTGGTGCTTGGTCCACCACACTACCATGACACCTTTCAAACGTGCCACACGTCGCGAGTGGACGTCTTCATGGGGTCGAGAGATGCACGTGCCACGTCGCACCACATGCGAGAGGAAACACGTTGAGATGCATCTTGTGGCGTGTGTTTGGGACACTCGCGTGTTGCTTTCGAGCCAAGTTGGTGCTTGGTCCACCACACTACCATGACACCTTTCAAACGTGCCACACGTCGCGAGTGGACGTCTTCATGGGGTCGAGAGATGCACGTGCCACGTCGCACCACATGCGAGAGGAAACACGTTGAGATGCATCTTGTGGCGTGTGTTTGGGACACTCGCGTGTTGCTTTCGAGCCAAGTTGGTGCTTGGTCCACCACACTACCATGACACCTTTCAAACGTGCCACACGTCGCGAGTGGACGTCTTCATGGGGTCGAGAGATGCACGTGCCACGTCGCACCACATGCGAGAGGAAACACGTTGAGATGCATCTTGTGGCGTGTGTTTGGGACACTCGCGTGTTGCTTTCGAGCCAAGTTGGTGCTTGGTCCACCACACTACCATGACACCTTTCAAACGTGCCACACGTCGCGAGTGGACGTCTTCATGGGGTCGAGAGATGCACGTGCCACGTCGCACCACATGCGAGAGGAAACACGTTGAGATGCATCTTGTGGCGTGTGTTTGGGACACTCGCGTGTTGCTTTCGAGCCAAGTTGGTGCTTGGTCCACCACACTACCATGACACCTTTCAAACGTGCCACACGTCGCGAGTGGACGTCTTCATGGGGTCGAGAGATGCACGTGCCACGTCGCACCACATGCGAGAGGAAACACGTTGAGATGCATCTTGTGGCGTGTGTTTGGGACACTCGCGTGTTGCTTTCGAGCCAAGTTGGTGCTTGGTCCACCACACTACCATGACACCTTTCAAACGTGCCACACGTCGCGAGTGGACGTCTTCATGGGGTCGAGAGATGCACGTGCCACGTCGCACCACATGCGAGAGGAAACACGTTGAGATGCATCTTGTGGCGTGTGTTTGGGACACTCGCGTGTTGCTTTCGAGCCAAGTTGGTGCTTGGTCCACCACACTACCATGACACCTTTCAAACGTGCCACACGTCGCGAGTGGACGTCTTCATGGGGTCGAGAGATGCACGTGCCACGTCGCACCACATGCGAGAGGAAACACGTTGAGATGCATCTTGTGGCGTGTGTTTGGGACACTCGCGTGTTGCTTTCGAGCCAAGTTGGTGCTTGGTCCACCACACTACCATGACACCTTTCAAACGTGCCACACGTCGCGAGTGGACGTCTTCATGGGGTCGAGAGATGCACGTGCCACGTCGCACCACATGCGAGAGGAAACACGTTGAGATGCATCTTGTGGCGTGTGTTTGGGACACTCGCGTGTTGCTTTCGAGCCAAGTTGGTGCTTGGTCCACCACACTACCATGACACCTTTCAAACGTGCCACACGTCGCGAGTGGACGTCTTCATGGGTCGAGAGATGCACGTGCCACGTCGCACCACATGCGAGAGGAAACACGTTGAGATGCATCTTGTGGCGTGTGTTTGGGACACTCGCGTGTTGCTTTCGAGCCAAGTTGGTGCTTGGTCCACCACACTACCATGACACCTTTCAAACGTGCCACACGTCGCGAGTGGACGTCTTCATGGGGTCGAGAGATGCACGTGCCACGTCGCACCACATGCGAGAGGAAACACGTTGAGATGCATCTTGTGGCGTGTGTTTGGGACACTCGCGTGTTGCTTTCGAGCCAAGTTGGTGCTTGGTCCACCACACTACCATGACACCTTTCAAACGTGCCACACGTCGCGAGTGGACGTCTTCATGGGGTCGAGAGATGCACGTGCCACGTCGCACCACATGCGAGAGGAAACACGTTGAGATGCATCTTGTGGCGTGTGTTTGGGACACTCGCGTGTTGCTTTCGAGCCAAGTTGGTGCTTGGTCCACCACACTACCATGACACCTTTCAAACGTGCCACACGTCGCGAGTGGACGTCTTCATGGGGTCGAGAGATGCACGTGCCACGTCGCACCACATGCGAGAGGAAACACGTTGAGATGCATCTTGTGGCGTGTGTTTGGGACACTCGCGTGTTGCTTTCGAGCCAAGTTGGTGCTTGGTCCACCACACTACCATGACACCTTTCAAACGTGCCACACGTCGCGAGTGGACGTCTTCATGGGGTCGAGAGATGCACGTGCCACGTCGCACCACATGCGAGAGGAAACACGTTGAGATGCATCTTGTGGCGTGTGTTTGGGACACTCGCGTGTTGCTTTCGAGCCAAGTTGGTGCTTGGTCCACCACACTACCATGACACCTTTCAAACGTGCCACACGTCGCGAGTGGACGTCTTCATGGGGTCGAGAGATGCACGTGCCACGTCGCACCACATGCGAGAGGAAACACGTTGAGATGCATCTTGTGGCGTGTGTTTGGGACACTCGCGTGTTGCTTTCGAGCCAAGTTGGTGCTTGGTCCACCACACTACCATGACACCTTTCAAACGTGCCACACGTCGCGAGTGGACGTCTTCATGGGGTCGAGAGATGCACGTGCCACGTCGCACCACATGCGAGAGGAAACACGTTGAGATGCATCTTGTGGCGTGTGTTTGGGACACTCGCGTGTTGCTTTCGAGCCAAGTTGGTGCTTGGTCCACCACACTACCATGACACCTTTCAAACGTGCCACACGTCGCGAGTGGACGTCTTCATGGGGTCGAGAGATGCACGTGCCACGTCGCACCACATGCGAGAGGAAACACGTTGAGATGCATCTTGTGGCGTGTGTTTGGGACACTCGCGTGTTGCTTTCGAGCCAAGTTGGTGCTTGGTCCACCACACTACCATGACACCTTTCAAACGTGCCACACGTCGCGAGTGGACGTCTTCATGGGGTCGAGAGATGCACGTGCCACGTCGCACCACATGCGAGAGGAAACACGTTGAGATGCATCTTGTGGCGTGTGTTTGGGACACTCGCGTGTTGCTTTCGAGCCAAGTTGGTGCTTGGTCCACCACACTACCATGACACCTTTCAAACGTGCCACACGTCGCGAGTGGACGTCTTCATGGGGTCGAGAGATGCACGTGCCACGTCGCACCACATGCGAGAGGAAACACGTTGAGATGCATCTTGTGGCGTGTGTTTGGGACACTCGCGTGTTGCTTTCGAGCCAAGTTGGTGCTTGGTCCACCACACTACCATGACACCTTTCAAACGTGCCACACGTCGCGAGTGGACGTCTTCATGGGGTCGAGAGATGCACGTGCCACGTCGCACCACATGCGAGAGGAAACACGTTGAGATGCATCTTGTGGCGTGTGTTTGGGACACTCGCGTGTTGCTTTCGAGCCAAGTTGGTGCTTGGTCCACCACACTACCATGACACCTTTCAAACGTGCCACACGTCGCGAGTGGACGTCTTCATGGGGTCGAGAGATGCACGTGCCACGTCGCACCACATGCGAGAGGAAACACGTTGAGATGCATCTTGTGGCGTGTGTTTGGGACACTCGCGTGTTGCTTTCGAGCCAAGTTGGTGCTTGGTCCACCACACTACCATGACACCTTTCAAACGTGCCACACGTCGCGAGTGGACGTCTTCATGGGGTCGAGAGATGCACGTGCCACGTCGCACCACATGCGAGAGGAAACACGTTGAGATGCATCTTGTGGCGTGTGTTTGGGACACTCGCGTGTTGCTTTCGAGCCAAGTTGGTGCTTGGTCCACCACACTACCATGACACCTTTCAAACGTGCCACACGTCGCGAGTGGACGTCTTCATGGGGTCGAGAGATGCACGTGCCACGTCGCACCACATGCGAGAGGAAACACGTTGAGATGCATCTTGTGGCGTGTGTTTGGGACACTCGCGTGTTGCTTTCGAGCCAAGTTGGTGCTTGGTCCACCACACTACCATGACACCTTTCAAACGTGCCACACGTCGCGAGTGGACGTCTTCATGGGGTCGAGAGATGCACGTGCCACGTCGCACCACATGCGAGAGGAAACACGTTGAGATGCATCTTGTGGCGTGTGTTTGGGACACTCGCGTGTTGCTTTCGAGCCAAGTTGGTGCTTGGTCCACCACACTACCATGACACCTTTCAAACGTGCCACACGTCGCGAGTGGACGTCTTCATGGGGTCGAGAGATGCACGTGCCACGTCGCACCACATGCGAGAGGAAACACGTTGAGATGCATCTTGTGGCGTGTGTTTGGGACACTCGCGTGTTGCTTTCGAGCCAAGTTGGTGCTTGGTCCACCACACTACCATGACACCTTTCAAACGTGCCACACGTCGCGAGTGGACGTCTTCATGGGGTCGAGAGATGCACGTGCCACGTCGCACCACATGCGAGAGGAAACACGTTGAGATGCATCTTGTGGC
Organism: Aphanomyces euteiches; assembly: GCA_021527685.1. Taxonomy (NCBI): domain Eukaryota; phylum Oomycota; class Saprolegniomycetes; order Saprolegniales; family Verrucalvaceae; genus Aphanomyces; species Aphanomyces euteiches. Next base: position 4,496 of record JAJGMV010000153.1, on the reverse strand, counting down.
GTGTGTTTGGGACACTCGCGTGTTGCTTTCGAGCCAAGTTGGTGCTTGGTCCACCACACTACCATGACACCTTTCAAACGTGCCACACGTCGCGAGTGGACGTCTTCATGGGGTCGAGAGATGCACGTGCCACGTCGCACCACATGCGAGAGGAAACACGTTGAGATGCATCTTGTGGCGTGTGTTTGGGACACTCGCGTGTTGCTTTCGAGCCAAGTTGGTGCTTGGTCCACCACACTACCATGACACCTTTCAAACGTGCCACACGTCGCGAGTGGACGTCTTCATGGGGTCGAGAGATGCACGTGCCACGTCGCACCACATGCGAGAGGAAACACGTTGAGATGCATCTTGTGGCGTGTGTTTGGGACACTCGCGTGTTGCTTTCGAGCCAAGTTGGTGCTTGGTCCACCACACTACCATGACACCTTTCAAACGTGCCACACGTCGCGAGTGGACGTCTTCATGGGGTCGAGAGATGCACGTGCCACGTCGCACCACATGCGAGAGGAAACACGTTGAGATGCATCTTGTGGCGTGTGTTTGGGACACTCGCGTGTTGCTTTCGAGCCAAGTTGGTGCTTGGTCCACCACACTACCATGACACCTTTCAAACGTGCCACACGTCGCGAGTGGACGTCTTCATGGGGTCGAGAGATGCACGTGCCACGTCGCACCACATGCGAGAGGAAACACGTTGAGATGCATCTTGTGGCGTGTGTTTGGGACACTCGCGTGTTGCTTTCGAGCCAAGTTGGTGCTTGGTCCACCACACTACCATGACACCTTTCAAACGTGCCACACGTCGCGAGTGGACGTCTTCATGGGGTCGAGAGATGCACGTGCCACGTCGCACCACATGCGAGAGGAAACACGTTGAGATGCATCTTGTGGCGTGTGTTTGGGACACTCGCGTGTTGCTTTCGAGCCAAGTTGGTGCTTGGTCCACCACACTACCATGACACCTTTCAAACGTGCCACACGTCGCGAGTGGACGTCTTCATGGGGTCGAGAGATGCACGTGCCACGTCGCACCACATGCGAGAGGAAACACGTTGAGATGCATCTTGTGGCGTGTGTTTGGGACACTCGCGTGTTGCTTTCGAGCCAAGTTGGTGCTTGGTCCACCACACTACCATGACACCTTTCAAACGTGCCACACGTCGCGAGTGGACGTCTTCATGGGTCGAGAGATGCACGTGCCACGTCGCACCACATGCGAGAGGAAACACGTTGAGATGCATCTTGTGGCGTGTGTTTGGGACACTCGCGTGTTGCTTTCGAGCCAAGTTGGTGCTTGGTCCACCACACTACCATGACACCTTTCAAACGTGCCACACGTCGCGAGTGGACGTCTTCATGGGGTCGAGAGATGCACGTGCCACGTCGCACCACATGCGAGAGGAAACACGTTGAGATGCATCTTGTGGCGTGTGTTTGGGACACTCGCGTGTTGCTTTCGAGCCAAGTTGGTGCTTGGTCCACCACACTACCATGACACCTTTCAAACGTGCCACACGTCGCGAGTGGACGTCTTCATGGGGTCGAGAGATGCACGTGCCACGTCGCACCACATGCGAGAGGAAACACGTTGAGATGCATCTTGTGGCGTGTGTTTGGGACACTCGCGTGTTGCTTTCGAGCCAAGTTGGTGCTTGGTCCACCACACTACCATGACACCTTTCAAACGTGCCACACGTCGCGAGTGGACGTCTTCATGGGGTCGAGAGATGCACGTGCCACGTCGCACCACATGCGAGAGGAAACACGTTGAGATGCATCTTGTGGCGTGTGTTTGGGACACTCGCGTGTTGCTTTCGAGCCAAGTTGGTGCTTGGTCCACCACACTACCATGACACCTTTCAAACGTGCCACACGTCGCGAGTGGACGTCTTCATGGGGTCGAGAGATGCACGTGCCACGTCGCACCACATGCGAGAGGAAACACGTTGAGATGCATCTTGTGGCGTGTGTTTGGGACACTCGCGTGTTGCTTTCGAGCCAAGTTGGTGCTTGGTCCACCACACTACCATGACACCTTTCAAACGTGCCACACGTCGCGAGTGGACGTCTTCATGGGGTCGAGAGATGCACGTGCCACGTCGCACCACATGCGAGAGGAAAACACGTTGAGATGCATCTTGTGGCGTGTGTTTGGGACACTCGCGTGTTGCTTTCGAGCCAAGTTGGTGCTTGGTCCACCACACTACCATGACACCTTTCAAACGTGCCACACGTCGCGAGTGGACGTCTTCATGGGGTCGAGAGATGCACGTGCCACGTCGCACCACATGCGAGAGGAAACACGTTGAGATGCATCTTGTGGCGTGTGTTTGGGACACTCGCGTGTTGCTTTCGAGCCAAGTTGGTGCTTGGTCCACCACACTACCATGACACCTTTCAAACGTGCCACACGTCGCGAGTGGACGTCTTCATGGGGTCGAGAGATGCACGTGCCACGTCGCACCACATGCGAGAGGAAACACGTTGAGATGCATCTTGTGGCGTGTGTTTGGGACACTCGCGTGTTGCTTTCGAGCCAAGTTGGTGCTTGGTCCACCACACTACCATGACACCTTTCAAACGTGCCACACGTCGCGAGTGGACGTCTTCATGGGGTCGAGAGATGCACGTGCCACGTCGCACCACATGCGAGAGGAAACACGTTGAGATGCATCTTGTGGCGTGTGTTTGGGACACTCGCGTGTTGCTTTCGAGCCAAGTTGGTGCTTGGTCCACCACACTACCATGACACCTTTCAAACGTGCCACACGTCGCGAGTGGACGTCTTCATGGGGTCGAGAGATGCACGTGCCACGTCGCACCACATGCGAGAGGAAACACGTTGAGATGCATCTTGTGGCGTGTGTTTGGGACACTCGCGTGTTGCTTTCGAGCCAAGTTGGTGCTTGGTCCACCACACTACCATGACACCTTTCAAACGTGCCACACGTCGCGAGTGGACGTCTTCATGGGGTCGAGAGATGCACGTGCCACGTCGCACCACATGCGAGAGGAAACACGTTGAGATGCATCTTGTGGCGTGTGTTTGGGACACTCGCGTGTTGCTTTCGAGCCAAGTTGGTGCTTGGTCCACCACACTACCATGACACCTTTCAAACGTGCCACACGTCGCGAGTGGACGTCTTCATGGGGTCGAGAGATGCACGTGCCACGTCGCACCACATGCGAGAGGAAACACGTTGAGATGCATCTTGTGGCGTGTGTTTGGGACACTCGCGTGTTGCTTTCGAGCCAAGTTGGTGCTTGGTCCACCACACTACCATGACACCTTTCAAACGTGCCACACGTCGCGAGTGGACGTCTTCATGGGGTCGAGAGATGCACGTGCCACGTCGCACCACATGCGAGAGGAAACACGTTGAGATGCATCTTGTGGCGTGTGTTTGGACACTCGCGTGTTGCTTTCGAGCCAAGTTGGTGCTTGGTCCACCACACTACCATGACACCTTTCAAACGTGCCACACGTCGCGAGTGGACGTCTTCATGGGGTCGAGAGATGCACGTGCCACGTCGCACCACATGCGAGAGGAAACACGTTGAGATGCATCTTGTGGCGTGTGTTTGGGACACTCGCGTGTTGCTTTCGAGCCAAGTTGGTGCTTGGTCCACCACACTACCATGACACCTTTCAAACGTGCCACACGTCGCGAGTGGACGTCTTCATGGGTCGAGAGATGCACGTGCCACGTCGCACCACATGCGAGAGGAAACACGTTGAGATGCATCTTGTGGCGTGTGTTTGGGACACTCGCGTGTTGCTTTCGAGCCAAGTTGGTGCTTGGTCCACCACACTACCATGACACCTTTCAAACGTGCCACACGTCGCGAGTGGACGTCTTCATGGGTCGAGAGATGCACGTGCCACGTCGCACCACATGCGAGAGGAAACACGTTGAGATGCATCTTGTGGCGTGTGTTTGGGACACTCGCGTGTTGCTTTCGAGCCAAGTTGGTGCTTGGTCCACCACACTACCATGACACCTTTCAAACGTGCCACACGTCGCGAGTGGACGTCTTCATGGGAGTCGAGAGATGCACGTGCCACGTCGCACCACATGCGAGAGGAAACACGTTGAGATGCATCTTGTGGCGTGTGTTTGGGACACTCGCGTGTTGCTTTCGAGCCAAGGTTGGTGCTTGGTCCACCACACTACCATGACACCTTTCAAACGTGCCACACGTCGCGAGTGGACGTCTTCATGGGGTCGAGAGATGCACGTGCCACGTCGCACACATGCGAGAGGAAACACGTTGAGATGCATTGTGGCGTGTGTTTGGACACTCGCGTGTTGCTTCGAGCCAAGTTGGTGCTTGGTCCACCACACTACCATGACACCTTTCAAACGTGCCACACGTCGCGAGTGGACGTCTTCATGGGGTCGAGAGTGCACGTGCCACGTCGCACAATGCGAGAGGAAACACGTTGAGATGCATCTTGTGGCGTGTGTTTGGACACTCGCGTGTTGCTTTCG